>JAXIVD010000694.1:20000-45000 GCA_036785275.1 Cancer borealis | reverse complement strand
GCACGCACGCACGCACGCACACATATTCATGATATTATATATATATATATATATATATATATATATATATATATGTATATATATATATATATAAATATGTATATGTATATAATAGTTTTAATGATTAATTCATAAAACCTTTATAATATGCAAATCACTGCAAATTCACTGCAGAAGTGAACTTGCCAACATAATTTAAGTAAGTTTCCTTGTTGTAATTACGGCCTCCTGCTGAGAGAGAGAGAGAGAGAGAGAGAGAGAGAGAGAGAGAGAGAGAGAGAGAGAGAGAGAGAGAGAGAGAGAGACAGAGACAGAGACAGAGACAGAGACAGAGACAGAGACAGAGAGAGAGAGAGAGAGAGAGAGAGTATATAACTGACTAGTGAGTAAGACGTATCATATGTTCTTTTGGTTTATACTACTACTACTACTACTACTACTACTACTACTATTACTACTACTACTACTACTATTACTACTACTACTACTACCACTAATAATAATAATAATAATAATAATAATAATAATAATAATAATAATAATAATAATAATAATAATAATAATAGTACTAATACTAATGCTACCACCACCACCACTAACTCCATCACCACTAACATCATCATCATCATCCTTACGTGAAGCAGCAACAATTTAAGTCGAGAAACTCCAAGTTAGTCACTAGTGATCACTTATGTCACGCTTATACTTTAGTGTTTGCAAAGTCAATGATAAAAGTCCACAGCAAACTTTTATACAATTCTTTCTCCTCTCATGGCTGCTTCATAAAATTTCCCAGTCTTTCAAAATATATAATACAGTAGTACAGTTTTTCGTTTCTATCCTCACGTTCCTGGTTTTGCCTTGTAGTGTCTCCCCTCGCATCCTTCCCTTTTTCCATTCCTCTTCCCCTTCCCCTTCCCCTTCCCCTTCGACCTTCCCCTTCCCCTTCCCCTTCCCCTTCCCCGCCTTTTTCTTTGATCCTCACGCGTCGTCCGGTGGTAGAGACGAGGCACGAGTCGAGAGAGTTTCGTTCAAAGTCTCAAAGGTTGGGATTCACGTGGGATGACCTTTAACGCAGCGAGGTCAGTGTGTCCTTTCCAGGGTTGTGTTTATACGGCTTATCTAAAAGGCAAATGGGATCCTGTAATCTGTTTATTTTGCTAGGACGAAATGTGTGTGTGTGTGTGTGTGTGTGTGTGTGTGTGTGTGTGTGTGTGTGTGTGTGTGTGTGTGTGTGTGTGTGTGTGTGTGTGTGTGTGTGTGTGTGTTTGTGTGTGTTCTTATTCGTGCTGCCTCGTTTTCTAATATATTGTTTCTTTATCTATTTTTTCTTTAGTTATTAAGTAAACTATTCAAACAAACTCGAGGTAGAACAGACACATGAGGTATGGCAGTCATCACGCAGCTCACACGATAAAATGTTTGTCGTATCTCTCTGCTGCTGGGAAAGTCCTCCATTCCTTTGTGCTGGGGACACTTGAGTCTTCTTTATTCTCTA
This sequence comes from Cancer borealis, assembly GCA_036785275.1. Classification (NCBI taxonomy): domain Eukaryota; kingdom Metazoa; phylum Arthropoda; class Malacostraca; order Decapoda; family Cancridae; genus Cancer; species Cancer borealis. The sequence goes on along the minus strand of JAXIVD010000694.1, from coordinate 43,502 downwards.
ATTTATAAACTAATATGTGTGATACATAGTCAGAAGTTTCTTTGGTCTAGAAAAGCACAGTTAACCCAGTGATCAATGTCCACTGCCTTATCTAAGACAGTTGTAGAATCTTAGTGCAAGGTTTATGATTCAAGCTTTACCAACTCAAAAAACAGACTGTTTCTTTCGTTTGTAGCTTATATTTAACGAGATGCTCAAACCCTCTCCTGGAATTTATACTCAACAATTATTAATGAAAGTTGTCCGTAGTTGAGCAACTCTTATTTATGTTATTTTAAATGGGTGAGTGGTAATGGCCCTCTTCCCTAAATTTAATGGCATCCCCTTATGTCAGGTATCAGGTATGTAGTGTTATCCTCAATACCTTAATACACTCTTGAATTTCTAGGTATATATTTCATTACGTTAATCTGCCTCATTTATTTTATTTTATTTGGAGGTAGGCTATGTATGATATATACTTTTATTTCTATTGAATGATTGTATTATTCATACATGTTGATTTGTCTCATTATCTTATTCTACTAATGAAAGAGAGAAGTAATATACTGCTGCTACTGTTATCACTGTCATTAGTGATGTTACTTTTACTACTACTACTACTACTACTACTACTACTACTACTCTAACTAATTCTGATGCTGTTGCTATTTCTATTACTACTACTGCTGCTTCTGTTGCTGCTGCTACTGCGAGAACTAGTAGGACTAACATTTCTACTATTATTACCTTGTCCAATTAAGGGCATGGCTCCCTTCATCTCCCACACTAAGGGTGCCGCTGGATGCTGATGCTGCCTGAGTAATGGAGTACCTGCACAATTCATTCTCTTTATATGAAATCATGAAAGGGATAAATAGTACATTATATTTTGTCCGACAGATTTATTGCAGTGGCCTGAGTGGATGACTGTTTAAAATAATCAGGCAGAGTTTTTTGTTTGCTACTGAAAAAAAATATGATGTTGAAAAACTAAATGGTAATCACTAGATGGCGGAGGTGATGTGATTTGGTGCAGGTGACTTACAGCTGAAGATGGATGTTCAGTAGAGGACACGCGGCTCGTGACAATATTCAATGAAATACAACAATAGAACATTCATCTCATCGACTCACCTTACTTCACAGTCAATTCAATCCTGCGTTGTAACTCACTTCGTCTCAGTACTAGCATTTCAATTACCATTTCTTATAATAAAACAGTAACATTATTTTAAGACAAGTGCCGTGTGTGTCTATTCACCGGCTGAAAGAAAACATTTGCATTTAAAACTCCGGATGGAAGTACAGTGAAGCACGTGCAGCAATAAATCTGTTGAGAGCAGCGACCATTAGTCACTCCGCCTCCCCTTGCGTTTTAAACAAGAAAACTACCATCCAGACCTGGAGAGACGCTAGGGGGCGCTGCAGGCTCAGGTTCCAGTCTTTGTGTTGGGATGAACTCCTCTTAGTCTCAGTCAAGTGTAATGTTGGGTGTTTGGTAGAGACTGTCTTGCATGGTACATACTATTTTTTCCCTCTGTGTTCTTGTGGGTATCAAGGCAAATGTTTTCGTTATCCCTTTGAAAGTTTATTGATATTTTTATTAGTATGTTGTACTCTCTCTCTCTCTCTCTCTCTCTCTCTCTCTCTCTCTCTCTCTCTCTCTCTCTCTCTCTCTCTCTCTCTCTCTCTCTCTCTCTCTCTCTCTCTCTCTCTCTCTCTCTCTCTCTCTCTCTCTCTCTTAAACACACACACACACACACACACACACACACACACACACACACACACACACACACACACACACACACACACACACACACACACACACTCCTCTCATTAATGTAACACGGCTGTTTGTATCCATTCCGACACAACTGGATTATATTTTCAGTGCAATAAAAGTGAAAGTTATACATACCTCATGATCGAAATGTCAAACCCCGGCTTTTTATGAGTTTGGTTACTATTATGTGAGTACAGCGTGTGTGCGTGCGTGTGAGTTGAGTGTGTAGGGTGTGGGACAAGGGATGGGGGTTGTATGAAAATGTATAATGTTACCTGTGTCGTTGCGTTGTGTGGTGGCCTGTGGGTGAATGAAGTAGTGTGTGGTAAACCCTTGCACTGCCAAACAGAATATACTACACCAGTGTTGTGAGGGTCCATGACAAGTTAAATCGGATATGCAATGTCCGTGGATTTTCTTTCCGTGTCGCTGCTACCATTGTGCCTTTCATGACTAAGCTCCAGAGGCTGTGGCTGAACTCACACAGGGAAGAGAGCCAAAGGAAATGCAGGGTTCGTGTCTACCTCACCTCGCTTACGGCCTTGTCTCAGTCTTCAAAACTACAGGCCTTGGTTTCTCTTTTTTTTTTTTTTTTTTCTTCATTTTTTTACCTCCGTTAACTTTTGCTCTGAAACGGAGGGACATTTTTATAAAACACTGACATTAGGTTTTTTAGTTCTTCATTTTTACATTTTTTTCACTTACACGATTAGTTACTCGAGTGAGTGATATAAGAGGGGAAGGGCTGCACGGCTGTATTCACTACTACTACCATAATTACTAGTTTATTAACCATAAGTCTGTTATTAGTGCTTATTGCAATACATTTTTTTCTTTTAGTATTCATATTAACAACATGTTCCAATATTGAAAGTAGTTTATCCAATAAAATTTAACGTTTTAAGTATACATGTTCATACAGTGTAGTATCGTAGATAACTTTGCTTAGCATGCTAACCCAAAACGTAAATTCTGGCTCATTAATGAACACATGCAAGTTTATGGAGCCAACGATTTTTCAACAGCTACCACGTTACAAACAAATATACAAGAATCACCTGTATTTTCCTCGTCGTTTCTTGACAAATCAAAAGCATTTGAGTTCACAGTAAATATGTTTCACTGGCGACGGTGGGTTGGTGTCAACTTGTCCAATGGCTGTCTTGGGAATCTGTTTGCATGTCCTGTCACTTGTCGTCAAGAATCTCTCAAATGTCACATTCATATTGCCATCATTTCCATCTTCTGACAAGTGTTGTCCAGAATGATATATGCTGCGGCCCACCACCACCGTCACACACAAGCCTGCAAAGTCTACACTTGTATTATATAGTAATGAGTTTGATTGTTATTATTTTCATTAGCAATATTATAATTTTCATCACTATTATCATCATTATTATCATTATCATTATTATCATTATATTTACTATCATGATTGTTACAATTATTGTTATTTATACTGTTATTATTAGTATTATAATTTGGAAAGTACTGCAGTGGAGTAATGTCTGTGGTTCAATGTGCGCTGGTATATATGTTCTGCATTAAACTAACAAAAATTATGACCCAGAGGCAAGCGGCTCTACCTTCTCTCCTGGACTACAAGCTGAGTATAATTATATTAAGGATTAATTCAGTCTTGTGTTGGCGGTATTTGGTTTGGTCGCTGGTGCCTCAGTCAACCTGTTCTATAGGATTCTTGGAAACTAAAATTCAGAAACATTCCGTGTACACCAATAACAATGATATTTGCCTCTTGACAAGTTGTATACCAAATATAATGAATACTTTTTATCTGTTTAGCTTCAGAGTACCGTTCTCGCCTTACATTCAGTAATTGTGATCGCATTTATCAAATAGTTCAATGTTCTAAATAGTCTCTAAATGTTACGTACCACTGCACGTTGAAGGTTGCAGCATTTTTAGGTGTCAGTCGTATTTTGAAAGATTTTATGAAGGTTACACTTGGGCTGCTGACGCTATATTATGGATGGAGGCTGTAAATCTTTTCTTGAAGTGAAGTGAAGTCCATAATAAATTAAATTTCCTCGCTTTTAAAAACCGTCTCCTCTCCTAGTCCTGGTCTCCCCTCCCCCCATCATCCCCATGCAGCCATCCAGCACACTCCAGCCTGAATGGAGCTGAAAGGTCATTATTTTCGCATAGATGTCGTGTTATTTTATAAGACATACCTTCATATACACTTTATTTAATTAGTAGTTATACGTTACATTTAAAGCAATAATGAAGTCTGAGTAAGTTCATATAACACAGGCTGAGTCTAGAAGTGTTCGAATCGCACAACGTTTACTCTCAGTCCCATCCAACTGATTCAAAGCTGCTACAATCTTTACGTTAATCACCTCGGGCCCAATAATCTCTGTGGAGCCGCAGGGTGATTACGTGTACCTGCTGGACACCTGAGTCTGGTCTGGGCTGATCCATTTAAAACCATCATGGCGTACCACCACCCTCACCCTTGCCGTGTATTTTTCACTGCATACGTAGAAAAGCTGACTGTGACCCTATACAAAGTTATAATTCATACTTCACTGCTCCTTTCCCCTGTTTTTGAGCTTCCCTTCTCCTCTTTTTCCTCTATTTACACACCCTTTCTCTCCCCTCTTCATCTCTTTCACATAAACAAGAGACTGGGCAAGGGTTACAAAACAAACAGTACGAAGAAAAAACAATCTTACTAATTGCTTCTCCTTTAAAAGAAAAGAAAAGAGCGTTTCTAAAAGGGTGTGGTCATTTTAGTGTTTGTAGTATCTTTACATTTGGTTGTTGAGAGAGTTGAGGTCACAGGAAGGTCACGTTACAATGAGGCAGAATGTTTTAGAGTTTTATAGAGAAACATGCGAGAGAATGGAAATTTTCCTAAAGAATTGCATTATTAAGATGCATAGAACAGGAAAGAGAATTAATAGAAGTGTTTGTGCACCTTACTGTTTGACTGCTGACCATCTACGGCAACAGTAAAAGAACAGCAAGAACACAGCAGCGAGAGAACTACAACATGAGAACAGGAGCAAGAGAACAGCAGCGAAAAAGGGAACTTAAGATAAAGAATAATAGAGAGAGAAATACAATCCTTAGAAGTATAGTTTAGAAACCGTAGATTTATAGAATGCTCTCAATATCCCTGAGTAGAAACGGTTCTCCCGGAGACCGTAATAGTAGGGGACGATCAAGATTTAGTTGATTAAGGATTTTAAACATATACTCATCGACTGTCTCTTGTGGAATGCATAGTGTCCACCATCTAGAGAGTCATGAGATAAATGGATGATAAGCTTTACGTACAATATTGTGATTCCTTGTACATAGATTAACCAGTTTAATTTTGTTTTATAATAGATTAATGATAATTATTGGACATGTGAGGGGTGTCATTATCCAAATGCTAAACGCTCTTTCTCTTTCTCTCTCTCTCTCTCTCTCTCTCTCTCTCTCTCTCTCTCTCTCTCTCTCTCTCTCTCTCTCTCTCTCTCTCTCTCTCTCTCTCTCAGCATGCTTGTGGTGTCCTTCACAACCTTCTCTCTATAACTTGTTTAGGAGACACTCATTAGGAAGTCACCTCATTTGTCTCCTTCCTTGTAAAGTTGATCAAGTCTATTTGTTTATATTTTTCTTGATTATCGTTATCTGTTCTATTGTCATGCAAGTATAAATAAAATAAAATAAATATACAAGGAGACTTATGCACCTAACACTTGACACCATAATATTGTGTGTATATAGCTTGTATCACAGACAGAATGACGTAATGTTTTCATACTGAATACCAATATGTAGTTTTTTCCATTGATGGGCAATTAATATTAAAAACTCTTAACAACCATTGAAGTTGAACACATTTGCCTTCCATTTCATACCCTAACCTTTCATCGCCTTGTGGTGGCTTACATTAAGTCATTTTTCAGGGCTGGTTTTATCCACTTTGTTGCATATTCTGAAAACACAAGACAAAATCTCTTCGACTACTGTGTTTTTGAAGAGAAAATGTATTGTAGTCGTTTGAAGGTTCTCTCGTATAACGTTTCTAGTTTTAGGTTTGATTCAGTAGTTACGTATTTTTTCTTCTATAGTTAGTTAAATCAATAGTAGCCAGGGATGAACCATTTTATTTTTAAGGGAGACTTTTATATTATAATTACTGTTAGGTGATAGGTGTTCGGGCCTTGTATTAATATTACGAACGGAATGAAGAAAATTATATTATAGTTAAGCATGAAGGAATCTCGTACTGGTTGTCCTTCATTCATTCATCATCATCATCGTCATCATCATCAGCATCATCATCATCACCAACACCATCACCACCACCACCACCACCACCACCACCAACACCAACACCACCACCACCAACACCATCATCATCATCACCATTCATTACAGTCAGCCATACCACCATCATCTTCGTCACCTTCCTTTCCCTCATCATCAGCAGCCAATCGTTCACTCCTGACTGATTGCTGGCGAAAGTTTTCTCCTCACCCAAAAATGAAACTATTCTTTCCCCCCAAAAAATTCAGCGTTTGCAGCCAGCCAGAAAGCAGACGGTGGGTGGTTGGTTTGGCCGGATATTTGCAGCAGAAAGAAGACAAGGGATGGATGGATATGAGGAGACATGGAGAGGGAGGAGCAACGTAAAGAGAAGTAAATATAGATATAGGAATAATATATAGAAAGGAGGAGAAGCAGTGTGTAAGTATGCCTGAGAAAGAAAAAGAAAGAGAGGACGAAAAAAGTAAAACAAAAAATATGTGAAAGTATAAGAGTATAGGTCAGATAAGGGAGGGTAGGATCAGGGTGCCTCTTTCAGCTTTACCTGGGCACGGGCGTCACTTTGATGCTATCCTGTCACAACACTTGCCTTATACAGCAGCGGAGGGGAAGTGAGGGATCTGCATTAATAGTGGCCCAGAAATATTCATGTTTTCCTTATGAATCGTATATTTTTGCGTAGGGAAGGTGACAATTTTTTTTACGTTGGAAGAAATATAGATAAAGATAGAGTGATTGGTAGATAGATAGATAAACAGATAAATATTTGCTACGTTGTGAACATTTTCGTGTCGTTATCTGCACTTGTTTGATGTCCATTTTTCTTTTCGTCATCATCATCATCATCATCATCATCATCATCATCATCATCATCATCATCATCATCATCATCATCATACAGAATATCACTGCAGAACAAAGGCTTTCCTCAACCTACTACTTTCAACTCTGTATACTTCCTGTTTATTCCAGATCGCGCCAGCAAAAATTGACACCTTAAGTTAAAGAATTCTGTTTGATTTATATACATTCATTTTCTTCTGGCATTGCAAACAGAAGGGAAAAAACACACACGCACTTTTCCTTCTACAATGGCAATACTGAACTGGAGAGATTTGTTAAAGTGAAGAATTTTTGTTTTCTCAGCAACTTGAAGCCTCGGCGTCTGACCCTTGATTTTTTTCCCCTACAGACAAGCGTTTCCTGGACGGACAACTGTATAAAATGCCGTCCACCAGTGGGGATCAAGGTGAGTTATACTTCATTGTAGTTCTTTCGGTACCTCTGCTTCCCTTCTGCAATATTTATTTGTTTTGTTTTTTATATATTCTCGTGTGTTTATTTATTTATTCACTTGTTTATTCATTTTTTTCTCTCTTGTCTGTGTGTGTGTGTGTGTGTGTGTATGTGTGTGTGTGTGTGTGTGTGTGTGTGTGTGTGTGTGTGTGTGTGTGTGTGTGTGTGTGCGTGTGCGTGTGCGTGTGCGATGTATATATCAAAGTACCTTAGAGTTTGTATACCCTTGCATCGTACTTCACTTGAGGCTTTGAAAGTAAGTTGTTGTTTATACAAGTTGTTTAAAGTATTAAAGTCATCTTCATAACAGTCTGCAAAGGGGCTGAGCTGGGCGAGAATAAATCTTCCTTAAAGCCAAAGTAAAGCCACCTACCAGTACGTCACAGGGTAGAATATATATATATATAGGTGTCAGTAAGTCATGTTTAATGCCTCAAAACCTGTTCAGCATTAACGAGGCTTCTTGTAACTTGTGCAGGTGAGTTTGGGACACACATCGTTGGCGGTGGTACGAGGTTTCTACAGGCGGGATCATCGCTGTCTCTTGAGTGTGTAGTGACCCATACCCGCGCCCCACCCTCAGCCGTCCTCTGGTACCGCGACAACAACCTTCTAGACTACGACTCACCGAGGGGCGGCATCTCCCTTCAGGTAAGTTGTAGCGGACGGGCGGTGATGGTGGTGGTGGTGATGGGGTGGAAATGACTGTTCTTAAGTTGAATTTCCAGTCATGTAGCTCTCACTAAGGGTACAAAAGGGAGGTACTTTGTTATTGCGTGACATCCGTTCGAGCTATGAGTCAAAGGTTCGATCGTAAAAGTGTCGCGGCTTTAATATTTGTACCATTCAGTCTATTTAATTGTGGTGATAGTAGTGGTGGTGGTGGTGGTGGTGGCAGTGGTGTTAGTGGTGTAATAGTGGTGGTGGTGTTGTGGCGTTACCAAGGCCGCTCATCCCCAACATGAGCTGTTCAGCCGAGATCAAGACAATAATTTTTTCCACGTAATTCTGTCAACGGACATCCATTTTTTACATTTTTAATTTATGTTTTACAAATTCTTTAATGCATCAATAAGCACTTCGTCATCCATAACGTGTATGAAAATATAAATTAAATGAAAAATCGTTCATTTGATTTTATGACAAGCGCATTTCAAGTGTTGCATGCCATTATGGAGGCAATAATGAATGTCCAGTATTTACGGAAGCTCAAGCGCAGCGTCAACCAGATGTATTATTCATTCACAATTAATTAATAGCCTTACCTAGCATCAGTCTGTGGCGGCGTTGAGCACCTCACTTTTTAATGCTTATGGAAAACCGGCCAAGGGTAATAAAAAAAACGTGTTGTAAGTACTACTGCTGCTTACGAGACTGGAAGGAATGTAACCCTGTGTGGCGGCGGTGAGGGTTATAATGCACTGATACAGATGATGGTGGTGATGACCGCGTGTGTTGGGAAGATCTTTAAAGTAGTGAGGCTATGGTAGTAATGGTAAAGGATTGGTGTTTTCTAGTGCTGCATAAAGGCCATGAATATATTTTGTTACTGCATTCCTCCCATAATTTCTCATAACTTTTATTAATCCGTTTTCTGTCACCTGATCTAAAACTCTCCTAAAAGCGATATTTGAGGTTCATAGAGAAAGGACGGAAAGTAAAACAGGAGGAATTTAACGCATGGCTGCTCCTTCCTTTATTATCAAAGCCTCGCTGATGAGAACAAAAAATAGACAACGACACATGGAAGAAAAACACGAGTTCCTGATAACAATATAACTTCATATATCCTCACTAGAAACAGTAGAGGAAAATATTTAGATCATATTGAGGTAGAGTGAGGAGCATTGCCAGGGAGTAATTGCTGTCATGTTTTTAAGCTTTTTTTGTTAATTAATTATTTTATTTTTACGTAAACCAGCTTGCGTCTGCCTTCCCGCTCTGGTGAATGTACAGCGGAGATTTTAAAGCTCACACCGACTATTAAAAGGAACCAACTTTGGGCGAAGGTCGAGCCGTTATTACAACTGTGACCAGCTACCCAATGAGGCGGATGGCTGAGTAGTGGCTGTGCGTGTGTGTGTGTGTGTGTGTGTGTGTGTGTGTGTGTGTGTGTGTGGGTGGGTGGGTGGGTGTGGGTGTGTGTGTGTGGGTGGGTGGGTGGGTGTGGGTGTGTGTGTGTGTCTGTTGATATTGCTTCACTGTGAGGAAAAGGGAAGGGCAGAAGAAAGCTGTTAACGAAGGGGAAGAGGAGGAGGAGGAGGAGGAGGAGGAGGAGGAGGAGGAGGAGGAGGAGGAGGAGGAGGAGGAGGAGGAGGAGGAGGAGGAGGAGGAAGAAAGGTGTGTGGAGCTAGACAAAGGCAGGTTATGGAGGCAGGCTATTTGGAGGGAGAAGCAAAAGAAAGAGTTTTATTTTTCTAATTTTTTGTGTTGCAAATGCTTGATCATACGACGTCGAGGGGGAGGAAGGAGGGAGGAGAGACCTTATGGGGCTGGAGGGGTAAGCTGCGTGCAGGAAGTAAATGAGAGAAAGAGGGAGGTTGTGTGAAGGAATAAAGACTGGGAGGCAGGCAGGCAGGCAGGCAGGCAGGCAGGGTGTTAGTGGTGCTGCTTCTTCCTTATAGACAACATTTATATACGTAGGCACAGATCACCGTCGCGTATACGTACAGGCTGTGAGGGAAGTTTACAAAGCGCTGAAACAAACAACAATAACTTACATCTTCTAGAGAAATATTGGAGTTAACAAGACATTGGAAAATATTGCAGCAGCTTTCAATTCCAGCCTCGCTACTACTAGAAGTCTCTACGAGTCTAACTTAAAGGAAATTCACGTGAGGAATTGAACAAGACATATAGATGATTAAGTGATCTAAAGGATGATTCCTTGAGGCATCACCTTTACATTATAGTCACACAAAGGAGTCCAGGTGATAGCTAGTTGGTGACAATCTGAGTCACATGCGGTAACAATCATCGTCCTACTTACCATTTATCAATTACTATGTTCCACTCGTTAACTTTTACGGGCGATTATTCCATGTTCAACGTTGCACAGACCAAATTATCGAATTGTTGGGAACTGGGACAACAGTTTCCAAGTGCACAGAACAATCCCTGACACAAGTTGTAGGTAAAGCTTAAGAAGTTGAGACTCTTGTAATGATCCAACAAGAGTTTGCGATTGTTGTTCCATTGGATTCCACTTTATGGTGTTGTTGCCATGAGAACGGTGCAGCTGGGTCGACCTCATAACGATAAATCCCAGAAGCCATACATCAATGAAAACTTTGCTCTACAGTTATTCTGGTTGTCAGCTTACGACAAAAACTCACCGACATCAGAGAACACAAACGCCTTCTGGTGGGATGCCGAACACTAGTCACTCCTGCAGCAGTAACCTCTGATACCTAACATCACGATGGTGGTCACTAGCAGTCAAGATCCTTGGTGATCAACTTGTTACAGGTCAAGAGAAGTAGTGGTGAGCGTCAACTCGGGCGTATCTGTGTGTGTTATGAAATATAATGTAGTGTAGGTGTGGGCACAGTATGGAGGAGGAAGAAGAGGAGGAGGAAGAGGAGAAAGAAGGCTGTAATGAGATTGAGGAGAAGATGTGTGAAGTAAAAAGAAATAATAAAAAAGTTTATCGGGAGTATGGAAGGAAGAAGAAGGAGGGAGAAGGAGATGGGAGGCTATGTGGATCGAGGAAGTGCTTGGTCATCGTGAACGTATATTTGAAAAGACCAAAGTAGGAGATAAAAGTAAACCTAAGTATTGAAAGACCTTACTCTCTTGTCATTGATTGAAGCCCCATCTCAGCACCGACCACCACCACCACCACCACCATCACCACCACCACCACCACCACCACCACCACCACCACCACCACCACCACCACCATCACCACAATCAAACAACAACGACCATAACCAAGATAGGATCGGTTCAGTGTGGCAGTTTCAAGAAAGAATTGATTTACTTACAAAAGTATAAATCCATTCGTGGCAATGTAGTGAACCCTCTGGAGAGAGAGAGAGAGAGAGAGAGAGAGAGAAGAGAGAGAGAGAGAGAGAGAGAGAGAGAGAGAGAGAGAGAGAGAGAGAGAGAGAGAGAGAGAGAGAGAGAGAGAGAGAGAGAGAGAGAGAGAGAGAGAGAGAGAGAGAGAGAGAGAGAGAGAGAGAGAGAGAGAGAGAAGAAAGAGAAAGAGAAAGAGAAAGAGAGAGAGAGAGAGAGAGAGAGAGAGAGAGAGAGAGAGAGATGCTTAGCGTAAGTAAGAAGGCTGGCAGGAGGGTGGTGGGTGTTGCTGATTCTGGATGTTGGGCTCACTGTGGTAAGTGGTGTCGAGGCCAAAGATGACACGAGGGATGTTATATAGTGCGTTGTACATCAACAAGATAACACAGGATGAAAATAATACATAGGTGTCTTTATTAAAATTAATACGAAAATGTTAGAAATTATTAGAAATACAATCACTATGAAAGTTTAATGTTACCTGCTGCGTAACTCTACACTAACTGCGCCCTACTACCACCACCACCACTCTCACAGCCCCCACTCTACCCCTCACAGGTGGAGAAGGCCGGGCAGCAGACCACCTCCAGACTATTGCTCTCATCGGTGCGGGAGTCAGATTCAGGGAACTACACGTGTGTCCCCGTCAGTGTTCCCATCAGTGCGCCCACCGCCTCCATCACCGTCCACGTAAGCACAGGTAAGTTCAATCTCCTATCCCTCTACATCTAACTGTAAATCTTTGCATTTATTTTCCTCTGTCTATGTAATTTTACATATGATTGCACCTTATTTGTCTCACTTTTTCTCTTATCTCTCTTTCATTTCTCTAACTCCTTTATCCCTCTCACTTTTTAATTTGTTCCCGAGGTAACATTCCCAGTGCTGGCCAGGTAAACAATAACTTGCGCAATGCACAACTGCGTACCGTTGCGCTCGATTGAATACCATGTGTGCATTGTGCACTGCGCCAGACCTTGTGCAATATTACACGCTTGCATATGAAAAGTTAGGTGAGCACCACTCCTGTGGACAATCCGTAGGTCAGGTGTTCTTGGTAGCTGCCTGCATGGCTGGACAAGGGATGGGGAGGCGGGAAGGGGCGTAAAGGTTCGGGGTTGTTTGGTGGAGGGTAGTAGTAGTGCTTTATATTTCTTAAAGTCCTTCAACTGAGAAAATGTAGTTTCAATTTTATTACTATTATTATCATTATTATTATTATTATTATTATTATTATTATTATTATTATTATTATTATTATTATTACTATTATTATTATTATTATTATTATTATTATTATTATCATTATTGCTATTATTATTATTATTAATAATAATAATAATAATATTATTATTATTATTATTATTATTATTATTATTATTATTGTTACTATTATTGTTATTATTATTATTATTATTATCATAATCACTATTATTATTATCGTTATTATTACTATTAATATTAATGTTATTATTATTAATATTGTTTTATAATCATTATAATCATTGTTGTCATTATTGTTAGTAGTTAGTAGTAGTAGTAGTAGTAGTAGTAGTAGTAGTAGCAGTAGTAATAGTAGTAGTAGTAGTAGTAGTAGTAGTAAAAGTAGTAATAGTAAATAGAATAGTAAATAGAAATAGCTTTAGATTACGCCCGTTTTCTCGCTTTTCTATACAAAGTCTCTCTCTCTCTCTCTCTCTCTCTCTCTCTCTCTCTCTCTCTCTCTCTCTCTCTCTCTCTCTCTCTCTCTCTCTCTCTCTCTCTCTCTCTCTCTCTCTCTCTCTCTCTCTCTCTCTCTCTTCATTATAAGTCACGTTACATTCTACCAAAGAACAAGAAAGAAAAAAGTGATGGAGGAGGATTGCTTGAACTAACAATGTATGTGTCCATGTTTTCTTGATCAGTATGATAATAATAATAATGATAATAATAAAAATAATAATAGTAATAGTATTAGTAATGATAGTAATAATAATAATTGATAATAATGATAATAATAATAATAATAATAATAATAATAATAATAATAATAATAATAATAATATCAATAACACTATGTTAAAATGGGGAACAAGAAAACGAAATTCATCCCCTTAATTAGAAGTGACCAGCATTGCATTGTTTACGTGTGCAATATTTTTGTTAACACTAAATTTACGTTATTCACAACCCGGTACAATAACAGTAAACAAGTAATGATGGGCAGCCGTGCGTACAGAGGCCTTGAGCCCAACACAACACACTCCCATGCAGCATCCTGGCGACCTCACTCACTCGGTTGTTGACTTATTGCCATTTCACTTCGTTGTTGTGGCGCCTTAAACTTAATCACTCACTCAATCAATCAATCAATCAATCAACTAATCCGTTTTGTGTACTATGCTTGTATTATTGTCAAAACTCTTATTATTTAACGGGTTTTTTTCATCCCTATTTCAAAAACTTACTATCAATCCATTTAATTTTTTTTGTTAGCTAAACCTAGGCAAACCTTATTATTATGTTCAAATTCAAACCATGCATTCATTACTCATCGTCTTATTTACTGTTTTCTTTTACTGTCTGTGTTCCTGTTTGAGGTGTGACCCCACGTAGGTCCGTCTGCATTGGTCATCCTCTCATACATAAAACACCTTCGATCCGCCTTCTCTATTCATCCTTTAGAAACCTTTTATTGAATGTCAGTTATTTATTGATTCATTGCTGACATATCTGGTACATGTTTATGGCTTCAATGTTCCTTTGCTTACTATGCATTTTTATGATTCGTGCAATGTATTCTATCACTTCTTGTTTGTTGCTGTCCTTTCTCAAACATTATCTGTTGAGGCTAAGGGTAATATTTCTCCATTGATTCTATACCCGATTCAGTCTCATAATTTATAGCTAGACACAAATGTTACTTCTATCATTATTGCAACACTTATTAATCATCTCATATCCACAGGTATTTCGTTGATAATTATTTGATCTAACGTTGTTTTCTTATCGATTACACATTCTTACTGAACTGTGTTGCTTTGTTACATCATCAGACATATCTGTTTAGCGTAGTAGACGAATATGATATACAAATAACAATGCATAACTTTAATTGTGTAAATAAATAACTTTAGCAAGAATTTAACGATATTTCATGAAACAATTTGACAATGTTTTGATAGTTTCAATGCAAATTTTACTGACTCTACGTGTATTTCAAACGATATCATTAGAAAGAATACCATGTTAAATAACGTGAATATATCTTTTGTCATTATTAGATTTATTATCATGTATCAATCCTGAACCTACCCTAACGTAACCTAACCTTACCTAACCTAATCTAACCTACCCTAACGTAACCTAACCTTACCTAACCTAACCTAATCTAACCTAACCAAACCAGTACACAGCAGCACACAAGACCTAGTCATTGAAATATGAACAACCAACGTCACACTAAATTAACCTTTTTTTCGGGTCTCACAAGGCAGCTTCACTACATCATTCTGGAAATTCTCTGTACTATACTCTACCTTCGCCCTTCCCTCTCCTTGCCACACGCAGGTAACACTCATGGCCTCCACCTAACTCATTTACCAAACATCATTCATCCACCTTCACAAAAATAACTGCTGGCGTAAAAGTCGTGATGTATGCGCAGTACATAATTTATTGGGTACAGTTTAATGTATTTAATTTTCTTTGATGGGCTTGTAAATTATTATGTTGTGCAGTAAATGAGGTTTCGTGGGTGTGTGTATGGAAGGGATGGAAGGGCAGTGAAAAAACATTATATATATACACACACACACACACACTTACACACACACATACACACACACACACACACACACACACACACACACACACACACACACACACACACACACACACACACACACACACACACACACACACACACACACACACACACACACACACACACACACACTGATTGAAACGGAAAGTGGCAGTGCTCTCAATCAATATTTGCGCTTTAACTCTCTCTCTCTCTCTCTCTCTCTCTCTCTCTCTCTCTCTCTCTCTCTCTCTCTCTCTCTCTCTCTCTCTCTCTCTCTCTCTCTCTCTCTCTCTCTCTCTCTCTCTCTCTCTCTCTCTCTCTCTCTCTCTCTCTCTCTCTCTCTTTTCCTTCACACATCATTGATACACATGTTTATATCCAAAACAAAGTAAGCAGATGTTTTGTTGAATTGCTAACTTCCTCCTCCTCAGCGCCTCGCCACTATTGAATATCACTAAATTGTGAATACACTTGATAAACCAAATTCTCTTGACTGATTTATTCCAGTGTCTTCAATGTATCACTTGACTTTCTCACTATCACTGAACACACTCCTGTCTTATGTGTGTGTGTGGGGTGGGAGGGGGGTGGAGGAGCGTTGTCAGGTGCACACACAAGGTTGGTCGTTAGTCAGTCACATAAAAGGTCGTGTGTATAACCTTCTTATTAGACCGTTGATGCAGAAAAGCCTTACAGAGTGTATTAGAAGGTGGAGGTAGTGACGATAATGGTTATTTATGTGTTATAGTAAGGATGATGTTTATAGTGATGGCAGTCGTTTTGGTGGTAGTGGTGGTAGTGGTGGTAGTGGTGGTAGTGGTGGTGGTAGTGGTGGTAGTGGTGATAGCGGTGGTGGTAGTGGTGATAGCGGTGGTGGTAGTGGTGGTAGTGACATGGCATTCAGGTATTCACGTGTATATCATGTTGTGTCCTGTAGTCAGTTGCCACGTTCAAGGTTATATGACACTGCTGGCATTCCACGGAGGGTCTGTGTGTGTGTGTGTGCGTGTGTATAAGAACATTCACATTGACATATATGCTTGTGAGTCAGTGGATCAGTATATTATGAGGAAATTAACTCCACTGAACTCATGCACATATAAAATAATAGTAAAATAAACAAAACAAAAGAAGGATTAATGAAAGAAGAATTTAGGGATGAAGTGCAAGGTATCATTGTCGTTGTCATCATTATCATCGTCATCATCATTGTCATCATCATCATCATCATCATCATCATCATCATCATCATCATCATCATTATCATCATCATCATCGTCCATTATAAGTGGCCTGCTGAATAATGGTCTCTTCCCAATCTTCCCAAAGTTAATCTATCCTCCAATCTTCCACAGTATCTCCACCTTCTCTGGTTTCCCTTTACTCCGCAGACCATCTCTTGGATACAGGCAATCACACTTGAACTCTCTTAGTCACAACTCAGCAATACCTTCATTAATTTGGTCCAATCTCCTTGCTTTAATATATATATATATATATATATATATATATATATATATATATATATATATATATATATATATATATATATATATATATATATATATATATGTTTGGTAGTAGTCATGTCAGTGTAGATTTTATTTTATTTTATCGTGGACGTGAGACAGAGAGGGAGATACAACGGAGTACAAGGTAAAAACAATCAACAACAGTCCTACTGGACCTAACGAGGCTGTCCGTGAAGGTGTTACTGGTTTAGAATGTTAAATTGCAATTATTTACGAGTACATGAACCAAAACGTAATCATTCTTTGTATATTGTTACACAAGCATCTTTTCCCTCACACCACCACTCCCTCACACGCCCACCACTGTTTGCGGCCACAGCACAGACATTCACACGCCCCGATACCATTCATGTGTTCGCTGGACGTGTGGAATGCAAGTCACGCTAGTCATTCCAACAAGCACGCCAGCCAGGCTTGTTGAGTGATGTCAGATTTCGTCAGGTCGGCGCCTCTTGACCTTTCGACCTCTTACACTACTATGTCAAAGCATAGCACAGTTGCGTCCTACTAAAATATTCTATTGTTAAAATACGTAAAATTGGTTGAAGCTGGTGCATCACAGTATTCACAGTCATGGACACTTTCCCTTTGAGACTGTGCTCCCTGAATCTAAATAAATATCCCTCGTTCATCAGGAATCAACTCGCTGCGGAGACAAATGTGTGTTACAGCCGCAAACACAGCAGCGGCACGGCGCGGCGCGATACCAATACTTGTTGGGGATTTATTTTTCTTTTCTGTCACGAGCAAACTTAGTCAGACATATTTCAGGCAGAACATCCAACCCTCGGTGGTGACACAAATGAATGCCTGGCTATGTAAAGATTCCCGAGAGAAAGTAAATATACCCTTTGTCATGTGAATAAGATTTTTTTTGGTAATGGTGGTGGTGGTGATAGTGGTGGTAGTGGTGGTAGTGGTGATGGTGGTGGTGGTAGTGGTGGTGGTGGTGGTGGTAGTAGCACACATATTGTCGTCTTTTTTTTGTTGCCATACTTTCTTTAGTTGGTGTTGCTTCCTTGTTAGAGAGAGTGTGTAGAGTGAGAACGAGGGAGTGAGGCTCAGGTGCTTGTTATCATTAAGGAAGGAATCCATGTAGATGTATACAGAGGAGCGTCATCATTAATAATATCACATGTGTATTCTTCTTCATACATAGTGAAGGTACCCAGAATGAACGCAAATCAAGCAACACAGCCACCAGCACTACACTCTCACATATACACCTCAAGATGACTTCATTCCCTGAAAATCTACCTAGAAATAAGTTAATATAAAACTCAAGTATAAGTCTTTCAACATACATCGTTCATTTTTCTCTGTCATTAACTCTTTCTTTCCACCGCCCTCCTTTCCGCTCACACGTACTAGCTAAACCACAACACATCGTATACAACACTCTCTACTTGACCCTCTTCCTCTACCATCTCTTCTTGCACTAATACTTCTTCCCTTTGCGTGCCTCACTCTTCAGCGTTCGTGCACTAGTAGTAGATCTCAGTTCCCTCCACAGTACATTTATAAGCTGCTCTCTTACTCCTCAGACACGCACGTCTCACATTATTCTTTTTATACCACTCTACACCCCTTTCGCCTTTCCAATACGTACCCCACACACATTCTTCCGAGGTTTATTCCCACTGTACTGTTTTTTTTTTTATAATGTTGAAGGTAAGCCTGTGTGTATGAGACTTATATAAATGAATTGACATCCTTGTGTATGTAAAGGTATGTACTGTTGTTTTCATGCTCAGTTCTCCTTGCTGAAATTATTGTTGAATTGTCTTATTTTTTATTTATTTCCCTGTAAGCTTTATCATATATTTTTATTGTCTGTCATTTCGTGTATATTCTCTCTCCATCGTTTCACTATTTTGTTGAACGTTACAAATAGTATATGTTATTCTCTCTCTCTCTCTCTCTCTCTCTCTCTCTCTCTCTCTCTCTCTCTCTCTCTCTCTCTCTCTCTCTCTCTCTCTCTCTCTCTCTCTCTCTCTCTCTCTCTCTCTCTCTCTCTCTCTCTCTCTCTCTCTCTCTCTCCTTCTTTCTCTTTCTCTCTCTCTCCATTACCGTAACATTAATACCTTCCACATAAGTTTCCTGTTTATATCTCCAAAAATACAAGAGTCAGTGTTTACTTTCAGCGGCGAGAGGCGTCCATCTACTCATCTGTTGGCATCATTATTTAACGTTATATCGCTGGTTTCTTCTATGTAATGATATTTCTTCGCTCTTTTGTTTCGATACATTGTTATCTTACGTTGTTATGATTTGTTGTGAAGTGGTATTATTGAGTATGTTCTCGTTACCTCAAATCATCATTAAATTGGAAAGTTATTTAAGTTGTGAGTTTGATATTTGAATGAATGCTGAAGTTCTTTATTTCACATAGCCATTTATATATCTGTGTTTCATTCTGTGTTTTTACTTGTGGAGGTGAATTAATTTTGGAACCTACTGACACTTACATTTACTTACTTACATATACTTACACTTACATATCTTCATTAGTCATACCTCGTACAAGCCCAAAGGTAACGCTAGTCACTTATACCACAGCTAATCCTTCCTCGTGCGCCGTAGAAGGTAGTAGGTACAAGGATGTGATGTAAATTTTGCTAAGTCTATTGTACTGTAAATAACTAGTGAAGAAGACTACGTGGTGAGGTTTCAGTGAATAACATTTTTCTCGGTTTGTACGAAGCAAACTTGAATATGTAGAAGATGAATACCATGAATACAATACACAAAACGTACTCTGGTGACGAGGGAGAGTCTTAGCTTCACATAGGATAGCCGGCAGAGTATCAGTCCTGCTTAAAGCTTGACTGAAAAAGGAAAACT
This sequence comes from Cancer borealis, assembly GCA_036785275.1. NCBI lineage: Eukaryota > Metazoa > Arthropoda > Malacostraca > Decapoda > Cancridae > Cancer > Cancer borealis. The sequence continues at coordinate 23,965 of JAXIVD010000694.1, read as the reverse complement.
ATAAATCGCTGGGTTGCGCGTGTCGTATGGTAAAATAAATATATAAATCTTGTTGGGTTGCGACTCAATTGTAGTAACTATGTCTTGTGTTACTATCTGATATCCCTCAAGCTATTTGTAGTGATTAAGTGGAGTTGTTATCAATGTTGTGGGCATTCTGCATGATGCTTCTTGGCGCCAGATATATTCCACTGTACATAAAGTTTAGTCCAAATAACTTGAAGCGGAAGCCTTGTCCTACTTCCATTGAGATACGCTTCCTTTCGTCGGTGAGGGAGAGGAATCAGACCACACTCTTATATTCTTCAGACTCACTCATAAGCAAAATTCTTCTACCAGCACCAGCTTCCTGTTCCTTGGTGGAAGTCTTGTCTTTCTCCCTCTGTCTTAAAACTGAAATCTTAACGGAAGAATACCAGCTACGTTGTGTTTCATTTTTGGCTGACCTCATAACCAGAAATTCTCTCTATATCCAGGAAGCTTTCATTGATCTCTTATAAAAACTGTGTGACAATACTTATTCGATTAGTGATTTTATATTTTTTAGCGAAATATATATATACAATTAAGTTTTCGTATATTGAGTTAGTTCAAAGCTAATAGATAATCTCATGTATTATAGTTATATTGGCTTAAAACCTGGATATGGGATTAATTAAGAACACATTAGTGGCGGGTTGTTGTCCTGGGTAGTAAATTAATGACTGCAGCCAAATGGCATATCATGATGTAGTAATTATAACATGGTGAAATAATTTATTACTGGATGTGCATCATATAGACCTTAAATTAACACTGCTCGGTTTTTTTTTTAATGATGTGGGATTTTTTTTGTGTGTGTGTTAGGCCACTGATGATGACCATCTCCATTTTTGTATTGTCACAGAGGACGAGCTGCGGGCGGCTGTGCATCAGGGTGGGCTGAGCGGGGCAAGGTGTATGCTGTCTGGCCTCGACTTGCGAACAGTCTTCCTGCTGGTGGCTATGGCATGGCTGGCGGCGACGCACCTCACCTAGCAGCCCGGATCACGCTGAGGTGAGACCTGAGACCTGGTGTGTGTGTCTGTGTGTGTAATAATAATAATAATAATAAACGGTTTAATTTTATTTTACTTTATAGTTGCAGCCGGTTAGGCTGAAAATCTACAGACAAATTTACACAAAGACAAATTTTACACAAGTATCCCATGAATTTTCCCCCCCACTTTCTATGCTACTCAGGGTGACAGGCCATCCTTTTGGCTGCCGTAAGGCGCCGGCAACCGCTGTTTAACAGCGGCCCGAACAGTGATAAGGGTCACTGCCGTATATTTTTAGTTATGGGAGATTTCTTTTCTCCCCCCTGAAAGCGGGTCACAAATCCCGTCTGAGATCAGGTACCTCATTACTGTTTGGTGAACAGGGACCACACACTTATAAGAGACTTGGTCCATATGTCTCCTACCCGGCGCGGGGATCGAGCCCGCGACCTCTCGCTTGTGAGGCGAGCGTCCTAACCACTAGACCACCGGGTGTGTGTGTGTGTGTGTGTGTGTGTGTGTGTGTGTGTGTGTGTGTGTGTGTGTGTGTGTGTGTGTGTGTGTGTGTTCTATATTATATCCGCTACATACTTTTATTTCAAGATTTTTTGGACCGTACATATGACAAGAAAACTGCCACTATCTTCCTGTATGTCGCTTTGCCTTTCTTTATTTTGACCTTGCATGAACATACTCGTTTTGAAATTAAAATACTCTTCAGAAAGACCAAAGAAAAATTGATGGATAGATAGACATTCCTCTTTTCTATTTATATTTATGAGACCTTCCAATCCAAACATACTTTTAGACACTTTCTGTAACTTTTGCATGACCTGTCACTACACTGGCAATAAGGCTTCCGTAATACTATTTTCAGAACGTTTATTGCCTGAAGTTTGAAAGTGTCTGAAGTGGGAAAAAAAAAAAAATCTCACACCCTCAGACAAGAGACTGTGTTTGTGTACGTGTCTGAGGTGCTTGAAATTTGCTGTGAATGCGTGAAAGGGAAGGAAGAGGGTAGAAGGTAATGGGGAATTTCAGTAAAGGTTTGATGGAGGTGGTAGAAGGTTCATAGTGGAAAATACTTGCAAGGGATGTGGGAAAGTGTGGTAACGAGTGGTGTGTGTGTGTGTGTGTGTGTGTGTGTGTGTGTGTGTGTGTGTGTGTGTGTGTATCTGTGTGTGTGTGTGTGTGTGTGTCGTGCAAGTATTACAAGATGGATATAATGTGTTTGAGTGACAGACAGCGTCAGACAGGATGTTAGAGCACCAATTTTAACTGAAGACAGGGTGACAGCGAGTCCTTTCTTATCTCTTTATCCTGCTTGCACTAATTATGCAACGTGCTCATTAGAGTGCTCAAGGGTTCTATCAAAAATGAATAAATCAATGAATATTTAATACGAGAATAGATTAGTACCAGATAGATAAATAAATAAGTAAAAAGATTATTGTTTCTACGCTAGTTGGGTCGTCATTGCATGGTGGGAGTGGTGGTGGTGTTGTTGGAACCTGTAAAGAGAGTGACAAAGGAGAATGGTAAAAAGATAACTAGAAATAATACAGATAAAAATGAAAAAAAATACAGCAAAAACTATTGAAAACGTGCTGGCTCTTTTTTTTTTGTTCTTCTCACTGTGATGTCCATTTGTTTTGTTTTGTGGTTATAGCAGTGATTGAACATGTCAGGTCATTGGGGGGGCGGGGGGGGAATGGTTGATGTCAGTCATGTGCACGGGCAAACGGGGACGAGGAAGATAAATAAAAAAAGCATTTGTTTACATTGACCTATTAAACAATGAGGGAAAGGATAGCGTTGTGATTTTTGGTGGTAAGAAACGCAAGATTATGTATGACCTTCAGGCAAAAAAACAACCTTACTTTAATAGAACTAACCTAACACATATGGGAGGACACTAAAATAAAATAAAAAGTAGTGAAGGAGTTTTCTCTTTTGACAACTTATAAGCACGCATGAAAGTGGAAAGGGTAAAGGAGGTGGTTACCCTTTGTGCCTCTTCCCCTCCTTGCCCCTTTGAACTCGGACACAAGGCTACGTCATCGTCCAAGATATTTTGTTTATCTTTCCTCTGTTGGCGTTGACTAGGGGTGCATTTAGACGGGGACTTAAGAGTTTCAATTAATTTCATCTGCATTGTTTGGCCTCGTGTCGTACTTAGCTGTGGGTGTTGACTTAATAGTAGTCATTGAACACTTTACTGGCGACATATCATGCTGCGTAAACTTTATGAGTGAGATAAAAAAAATAATGTTCAATGATGAAAACAAGGGGATGGGTATACAAAAAATAAGGTAAAATACATAATGGTGAGATAAAATTGCAAACTGGAATATAAACATCATCCTAAGCGTATACTTGTACTCTGGTGAGGTGAGGTGAGGTGAGGTGAGGTGAGGTGAGGGTGAGGTGAGGTGAGGCACAGGACGGGCACGCCGAGTAGCATCTTGTTTACCTTGGCGTGAGGCCGCGACAGAAGCTTTATTGCGGCGCACGACGAGTCTCATTCACATAGTGTTGACCTGCGGGGAGGGGAGGGTCGCTTCTGTTCACCTCTATGTGTGTGTGTGTGTGTGTGTGTGTGTGTGTGTGTGTGTGTATGTGTGTGTGTGTGTGCGCTTGCTTGCACAAACGCAGCCTTGACACAGTCAAATGAACCGTTTGCCCGAGGGACTCGAAGACCTGCAGACGTAATTCAGTTTTGGTGTGTGTGTGTTTGTGTGTGGGTGTGGGTGTGGGTGTGGGTGTGGGTGTAGGTTTTTGAGAGAGAGAGAGAGAGAGAGAGAGAGAGAGAGAGAGAGAGAGAGAGAGAGAGAGAGAGAGAGAGAGAGAGAGAGAGAGAGAGAGAGAGAGAGAGAGAGAGAGAGAGAGAGAGAGAGAGAGAGAGAGAGAGAGAGAGAGAGAGAGAGAGAGAGAGAGAGAGAGAGC
>JAXIVD010000694.1:5000-15000 GCA_036785275.1 Cancer borealis | reverse complement strand
TTCAAATGTCCATGTCTCATTCACGTACATAAATATTTTTTGTATATACCCATAGATGTATAACTGTATTGTATATGTGCGAATATGTATGAACGCAATATACATGCTTTTGTGTACATGTATACATACATTTGAAGAGACTGTTCTTTTTAAATCTATAGATCCTGTATATATATATGTCTCTTTTTTGTATATAAGTTAAGAAATAAAAAAAAAGTCTCCATCAACTTAAAATGGAAGTCAGTACAATCTTATACTCACTTCGGAGAAATAAATTAAAAAAATAATATATATATATATATATAAAAAAGTGATGAGGGAGTTTTCTGAGAGAGGACTTCAGTTGTACACACACGCACTTAGAATGTAGAGTATAGTAAACAATATACATTCAGGAAGGGAAGTAATGCAGTCATGAGTGTGCCCGTCAATTGCTGTACTGTACTACCTTACACAGACACACACCAGGAACGAAACCACGAAAAAAAAAAAATTTCACGCCACAGGTGCCTCTTACTCCTCTTCTTCTTCTTCTTCCTCTTTTTCCTCCTTTCCTCCTTATTTCACCAGTAACTCAACGCGGTTTTTATTTCGCTTCTGGCGTGTAATGATGCCAATACAGTACATCCATTACAGGGTGTGTGTGTGTGTGTGTGTGTGTGTGTGTGTGTGTGTGTGTGTGTGTGTGTGTGTGTGTGTGATTGTGTGTGTGTGTGTGTGTGTGTGTGGATGTAAGATAGAGAGAGAGAGAGAGAGAGAGAGAGAGAGAGAGAGAGAGAGAGAGAGAGAGAGAGAGAGAGAGAGAGAGAGAGAGAATGTTGTAGGACTTGGGTCTCTGAGTGTAGCTACTACTTTAATGTGCTGGAAAGGAAGTCTGCCCCATAGCCTCAGGTAGATATCCTTCGAGGACAAAGGAATAAATACATTATGATCATGATACGAACGATGTTATCTGGTGAGAATATTTTTTTTCATTTTTTTATTTTTTTTATTTGTGTATATACAGGAGGAACGTGAACACACACACACACACACACACACACACACACACACACACACACACACACACACACACACACACACACACACACACACACACCTGTTACTAGGGTGAGGGGGTCCTGGTCCTACCTTTAAAGACCTGGCCAGCTGCTACAAGAGGTGCGGAAAGTGGACCACGTACTAAGTAGAAGTCTTTATAGGTGTTGATTGTACTATTATATTTTCATATTGTGCTCCTGGCTGACTCCCTCATAATAAAACTGAACTGTGCTGGAACCCCTTGTCTCTTTCCATCAAAATCCACACGAGATATGAAGCTAAATAATACTTCATTTAGATTCCAGGTTTCATATATTCAATTATTTTTGCAATCAGTCGTATAATTTATTCTCCATTATCAAAGACTCAATTGTCATCCTTTTCTTTCTTTTCCTCATTTTCCTTATTATCCTTATCATCTTCACACCTTATTTCTCACTACAAACACAACGTTGTAAGTAGTCTCAGAATATCACTTGATCTCTTCATAGACACTACCCAGACAATAAGGAACATCATGCCTAGAAATATGACAAGAATAACTCCCAAGAAGAAAGAAAATGATACAAGACTACATCACGACAGTCAGAACTTGATGGCAGAGGAATGAATGCTTCACTACCAACGACGCTCGCTCACACCAATCATACTCATCTCCATCCACAGTTCAGGTAAGACAGATGCAATTGGATATATGTATCTCAATAGGTACTAGAGAATCATAAAAGGACAGGGAAGGTAAATAAAATGGTAAATATGACATATACGATAAAGATTTACACCATAAAGATTTACTGTCTTCCCATCGAATATAAAAAAAATGTGGACAAGAGGTTTAGTGGTATTAGAGGGAAGTTATGCGACGTTGTGGAACTTGTATGTATAGTGTGTAAAGGAGAATAAGTGAGAGAAGAGTGTCAATAATGGATTTTCGATATCGCTATCGAAGAGATTGTATGATTTGATCAGTGCAGAGAGATGAGGCTCATGCAAGTTCAGCTGTTGGAGTGAGTTAGAAGTGGCAGGACGTAATTGAAGGATATTTACTGATGTTAAAGGGCTTTACCCTCAAATTAAAGGGTGCTTGTGAAGAGAGAGAGAGAGAGAGAGAGAGAGAGAGAGAGAGAGAGAGAGAGAGAGAGAGAGAGAGAGAGAGAGAGAGAGAGAAGAGAAAGAGAAAGAGAAAGAGAAAGAGAGAGAGAGAGAGAGAGAGATAGAGATAGAGATAGAGATAGAGAGAGAGAGAGAGAGAGAGAGAGAGAGAGAGAGAGTGTTCAAAGGACTCGCCTGAATATCCTTCATTTCCCACCTGAGACTGCATCCTGCCTCAGCCGGCCGCCTCTCCCACTACCTGCATGCAACCTTCTCCCAGATGTGTTCCAGCAAGGTACAGGTTATTCTGAGTACTTCCTTGCAGACTGTAAGGAAAAGTCTCTCACCTCGAGACAGGTATCTGTTTGTGACATTCTGGTTTCTGTCATTTACTTATCATCACTTTACTCAGTACAATATCTCCCTCAACCGGTAATGGAGGATGAGTGGATGTGCTTCTGATCTGAACCGAATTCAAGGCTATTAACATGCAATGGAGTCCGTGACTTCCTACGTGTACACACTATGTTATGAGTCCCACAGGTGCAGCAAGGAGTAAGTGTTCTAATGTCTCTACAAAACCCTTACTTTGGGATAATATTAAGCTCAGAAACCCAAGACGAAGCTTCACCATCCCTCCTTTGTATATCAGCATTAGAGGCGCTAAAACTGTCAACTCCCTGGACCCTTCCGGCCTTCATGTGGTGGCCATATATCTGGATTATTTTGTGGGGCCAAGGAGGAGAGGTTCTTAGGAGCTGGCTGACTGATCTGTATGTCTGAAAATATTGCGGTTCGGGTATTAAGATACTTTTCATAGTGTCCAATAATAGATTTAATGCAGGATGGAAATTTCGACTTTACGAGTATCTATAACTATTCGAAATGATATCTGGTTTTGCGAATATTGGGCTTCTAATTAATATAACAGAGGGTGCCTAGCAGATTACATTCCAACAGTCACGACGTATCATGCACTGCGTCTATAAAAAGAGTTAAAAATGACAATAGTTTAAGCCGTCATCGATCGTGAGACAGAAAGTTTGACGACGTTGAAATTCTTCTGTCGTTTCTTCTTGGATGTCTTCGTCAATGTCGCTGCCAAGAAAAGGGAAATTTTTAAAGAGAACTTCTCGCGTTTAAATCTGAAGAGCAAAGGAATGAAACACAATTACATGGGGATTCTTCAGCGATCCTAGCCTGACCATTCCATTGTGTTGGTAAGCGGGCGCGAGGAAACCCAGCCTTGCTTCGCCTGCTCCCGCCTTGCAAGAAACAGCGGGGATGCCAAGGTCTGGCGCCTGTCTTGAGCTTCTCTCTCTTAGGCAGCATCTGTTGTGTACTAAGCAATTTCACTTCTACTGAGTATTTCCATCATGTTTGTTTATTCACATTAAAGCCGCTGCCTGTCAGATGGTTCTCACCCTCTCCTCTCCTCACCATTCACACACTTCTGTAGTATTTCACACCATTATATACTTAACTGTGTTCGCTTTGGTACCCATGACCGCTTTGATGTAATTGTATTTAGTGTGTATATGAAATGTATTTAACCTGTGATTGTGTGGATGTCCAGAAACCCTATTGGGCGTGTGTGTGTATGTGTGTTCATTGGTGTGCGTATGTGTTGATGACCCATAGTTCCCTTTGGTGTTCCATTTGACCGAACTCGCAGTCAAGGTTAGTGTGTGTGGATGACTGTGGATGATTTTAGACCAATCAGTAACAGGCTCAAATATAATACATGAATAGAAAATAATCTTGACCTGAACATGGGACGCTGTCTCCATCACTTCCACACGATGACCACTCAAAAATCAACTTGTTTTATAACCTTATTTTTCAATCACTCATTTGAAGCGCCATTAAAAATTTCCACAGTGTAACAGTCACTGGAACGTGATTGGATACTTCCTTACCTTTTTCATACACACACACACACACACACACACACACACACACACACACACACACACACACACACACACACACACACACACACACACACACACACACACACACACACACACACACACACACACACACACACACACACACAGCTGACATGTAGCAAAACAACACCCACGGTACACACAAACTGTCATGGCAACCTCACATGACAAACAAGACAAATAGAAAAAAAATACATGTCGCATACGTTTATAATGACTTTTCTCCCTTCCTTTTCCTACGCCGTTCAGCCCTTCATTTCTCTACCCGCCCCATGTTCCTCCACCCACCCGTTTCACTCCCAGCTCTAGCCTTAATTTCTCTCCCCGCTTCCCTCCCCGCCTCCCTCCCAGCTGTAGCAAGGCCCTAACATCAGTAATTATCACCGGGGACTCGTCGGTCTGAGTCTCTTCTAACGAGCTTGGTTTCACACATATACTTTTTTATTTTTCTCGAGCAAATTAGCATTCCATTTTACATTTTGGAATATGGTGACTAGTTAATGTTTGGCAAAAATCATGCATGTAAGAGAGGAAATAGGCTAGACATGAGTATGCAGGAATAAAATTTAATTGGTGTGGTATTAAAGTTTGATATATATTTTTCCCTTGCCTGTGTCTGTCTGTCTGTTAGACTTTTTTTTGGGGGGATGGGCGGATGGGGGGGGGGGGGGGGCGTTGTTTCTGCATTTTGCGTGTCTGTCTATCTGAGTTTCTAGTTTTTTATTTATGTGTTAGTTCGTCTTTTTTTTTTTTTTTTCTCTCTCTCAACCTTTATATATTTGCCTATCCAGACTCCACTTCTTGTATTCGGTGCTATCTTGCTCGCCTAACTATGCACAGTAACTATGCAATAGTATTTATGCAGACAATCAGTGACGCAGCCTTGACTCTGCCGTATGATAGACCTCAAAGGAAAAGTGAGCAAGCTATTTTCCTGTGTATAATATTTTTCGTAAAGGATGTGATGAAAATAATACTGATATATAACAGAAATGCCACAAACAGTCCATGTACATAAGGAAACACACACACACACACACACACACACACACACACACACACACACACACACACACACACACACACATTGTTCTTGTTGAATATCCTAAAATCAAGTGATGAGCAATTAAGACTTTACAACATGAATAAACATCACCCATATTGTAATACATAACGGTAATAATTAACATTGATGCTCATATCATAAACATTTTAGAAGCATTTGTTCTCTTAGTAAACGAATACAATATCAAAAAGATCAAATATGTTGCTCCGAAATGGTTCCAATAATGTTCGCTTCAAGTGAGCGGTGAGTGTTGTTGTTTCATTTTGTCGAAGCAACTCTGTGTGTGTGGGTGTGGGTGTGTGTGGGTGTGTGTTTACGGTACTCAAGGATGCAGTGAGACGTGACCGATCCTGTGTGTGGGCTAACAAGCTGTTCAAGGCTCGTTCAAAATATTCAAGTGGCCGGTCAAGGTAATGTGGAAAATAACAACCATGTTTTTGTTGGTGTGTGTGTGTGTGTGTGTGTGTGTGTGTGTGTGTGTGTGTGTGTGTGTGTGTGTGTGTGTGTGTGTGTGTGTGTGTGTGTGTGTGTGTGTGTGTGTGTGTGTGTGTGTGTGTGTGTGTGTGTGTGTGTGTGTGTGTGTAGAATAGGGGAAGGCTATGCCAGTGGTTATAACACGTTCATCGTTTAGTGTGTGGTTATACAAAGAGGTTGAAAAATAGTCAATGATATGTAATAGTCTTTGTTTACCTTGTTAATAGAGTAAGCTCCTCCCCCGCGCTATGTAAACTGACCAACATATCGTACCTACAGTATTAAGTATATTCCTGTATAAAGTGACTGTAGAAGATATTAATTTGTCACTTTACCTTATATTTAGGGAAGTGAATGATATAGAAAACATTCTTACCCAACTTGTCTTGAATCTCCTCGTCGACGTTGACTTCGACGTAAATATTTCTCGTGTTATCAATTATATCGTAATAGTCTTTTGGTTAAGTAATGTCAAATAATAAATAATAGTATTCTTTTTTATAAACATGCTTATTACTCGTCAAATAATCCGGATCACTTTTATTTCTTATAAGTAATGCAAATCAAAGTAACCTTTCGTTCGATCAATCAGGTGGAAGGGGGCGGAGCCTACTCGGTAGATTTTAGCCCTAGTGTGTGTGTGTGTGTGTGTGTGTGTGTGTGTGTGTGTGTGTGTGTGTGTGTGTGTGTGTGTGTTTGATGGTTATTTCAATACGGTAGCCTTGTGTAGGGGTAACAGGCTGTGTCCCTTCAAATGGACATTTTATCTCTTTATCATGGAAATATGGATTTGTTTCTGTGCATTGTTATATCCTAATGTTTCCGTCACCAGCGTATGATTTAATGCTTCATTTGTCCTTTTAATTGTTTATCATATTGTTCTATGTAGGTTAAGCAGTTATTGGCTCAAAACTTATTTATATATTAGATAAAACTATACAATCATTACTCCATCGTCACCGAAACACAGTGGCTTCGACGACATGCACAGTCAGTTTCGCCAATCCCTTCCCGCCTTGGTGGAATAAGTGACGTCATGGGAGAATTTCCTGCTCGGTGCGTCGACTGTTACATAGTTCGCCAGTGCGCCAGTTAGTATCGCTGCCGTTATCATGGTAGCATTAAGGCCTTACTCAGATAAGCTAGGATAATTATATAGGAACCATCACTACTACTTCTACTACTACTACTATTCTACTTCTACTTCTACTTTTACTATTACTACTACTACTAATGCTACTACTACTACTACTACTACTACTACTACTACTACTACTACTACTACTACTACTACTACTACTACTACTACTACTACTACTACTCGGAATGTTAATGTTGCTGCTGCTGCTCCTGCTGTTGTTGTTGTTGTTGTTGTTGTTGTTGTTGTTGTTGTTGTTGTTGTTGTTGTTGTTGTTGTTGTTGTTGTTGTTGTTCATGTTGCTGTTGTTGTTGTTGTTGTTGTTGTTGTTGTTGTTGTTGTTACTACTGCGGTGGTGACAGTAGAGAACTAAAGTTATGACTTGTTTCTGGATGCAAACAAACAAATTAGAATTGTATTTTGTATATATATTTTGATGTCAACGTAAATTATGATGGCAAAGCAATGCACAATCAACAATGGCATGCATTATTTATATACATGTGCAGGATACGGCTGTACGGACAACTTTAAAACTTGTCACATAACTCAAAACCAACGACAAAAAAGACATACTATTTTCTATACTCAGCACATAACTACGTGCATCATCACTTCAATCAACATTATTTTTTTTCCTTCTTAAATCATAAATATTTGTTAGAAGCCAAGGGTGACATAACATTTGAGATCCATATCGCATTACGTTTCTACCAAGTGTGTGCACGTGTGTCTGACATAACTAGGTGTTTGTCTCATCAAGAGGTATATAAACTAGAAGAGAACATTGAATATTACATTATTTTCATCATTATCATCATCATAATCATCATTACCATCATCAGAAATAGAAAAAAAGTAATATTGATGTAGTTAGGTTCACAGTGTAGGACAGTCAACTAGCCTCTTGCAGTCTTCTTATTTTCTTATGCACATTTTTTATCATCGTGTGTATTTTCTTAGCGGAACTTTGCTATAGGGAACAAATAATGATAATAAGAACGTGCTTAAGTACACTTGTAACGTCTGTATGGGTCGTGCTGTCTGTTGGGTTTGTTTTGGCAAGTAACGTACAGGCTGATGATGTCGATGATACCATACCTATCTGAAGGGCGGGGGTCGAAATGGGTCCCGATGAGTGTGCGGCGTGTCTGTGTGTGCGTGTGGGGGGGGGGGGGGGGAGGGGTAATAGGGAGGGTGTTCCATCTGTTCTACCTTGCCTTACACGAGTTAAAGGAAACTTACTGCTGATTAACTTTTCGTAACTTACTAAAAAAAGTGTGAATCTAGTTAAGGTTAGGCGGATGGACCTGTTTTGGGCGGAATGTTAGGTTGAGGTTGAGTCCCACGCCTGTCCCATCACCGCCTCCTCACCCTTCCCTTCTCACAGCGTTGAAGGGGTAACTATATTAAGACCAATTTTTATAGGAAAGTTTATATATGCACTTTGGTGAACATTTGCCACGTATTCTCTTGCTTTGAAAGTGTGGTTATGAATGGAACTAAAAAGCCCAGAACAGAGGAAAGAACAAAGATCTGCGTGATAGAATGTAACTCATACTTTTCTTAACTATTTGAGGGAAAAGATATCTGCAAGAATGACAGGCTTATACTATTGTGAGTGTGAATTATACCGAACGTTATATATCATTTTCCATTGTCAACGAAAACTTTGGAAGAGTGTAATGTCCCTTGTTTTTTTTCTTTAATTTCCATTGTGACTTAAAGAATAAAAAAAAAAAAAAAAGTTTCAAGTTATTTCAAGGACTAAATTGACTTTACTTTTTCCAACCTGTCAGTTTTTGTTCTCTATGGAGCGATACTTTATTATACTCTCTCTCTCTAACTCTCTCTCTCTCTCTCTCTCTCTCTCTCTCTCTCTCTCTCTCTCTCTCTCTCTCTCTCTCTCTCTCTCTCTCTCTCTCTCTATGTCTGAAATGAGCTAGATAGAAGGTTATTGGTGTTGTTGCTGTATGTATACATTAATTCATTGAACTTAACGAAGGTAATAAGTAGTTTGATGAATGTTCCATGAGCTTATATCATTACTATTTGATGGTATAAGGAAGTGTAAGTAAATCTCTTCTTCTTCCTCCTCCTCCTCCTCCTCCTCCTCCTCCTCCTCCTCCTCCTCCTCCTCCTAAGATTTCCCCTCAATTGTCTGGCTCAATGCCCTCTACCTGCTTAGAGTCAAAAATTCTGAAAGTTGCCTGCTGCCTTGCCTTTGTTAATAACCTTTAGTCTTTATCAACATCGGTGTTCAGCTTCCCTTATCTCCCAATCTTGATAACTTGATGTCACTGATCAGCCGATGAGTAAGCTCCGATATTTTTATTTTTTATTTATTTTTTTATTAGTTCCCTTCCAGTCGCGCCTGATTGGTAGCTGTGTAGTGGATAATGAACTTGACTCGTGTTCGTTGATTGGAAAGGGGCACGGCTTATCTGTCAAGTTAAGCTGGACGTATTTTCTCCTTTTTTTATATTATACCTCCTTTCCCTTCTCTACTTTTCTCTTTTTCTACATTCTTCCTTACTGATTTTCTCCTCCTCCTCCTCCTTCTCTGCGTCTTGCCTTCCTTCCTTCTCACCTCTTTGCTACCCTTCCATGGTATTAGTGGAGACGTAGAGCTGTGTAGGTCATCTCGTTAAAAAACTGACAGGCTCTCTGTTACTTCATACACTTTTTGGTCTTATCGTACCTCTTCCTCCTCCTGCACCTCCTCCCTGTTATCTTCTATTCTTTCTTTTTTCTCTCCTTCCCCTTTTCTCATCCCTCTTCTCATCCTTCTTACCGTCGTCGTTGTCATCCTCTTCCTCCTCCTCCTCCTCCTCCGCCATGGTCTCGAGGTGTACCGGGCTCTGGGAAGGTGACTGCTGGCTGTGAAGTAGAGTTGGTGATAGAATGAACCCTCAGCGGGGTATTGCGTCCTTTTCATACCTTGCTTGCCTCGGGTTCTCAGCGTAGTGACACTTGCTGAGGCTGAGTTTTGTGCGAGAGGCTGATGGTGATGATGGTGATGGTGGTGGTGGTTGTTGTGGTTGTGGTTGTGGTTGTGGTGGTGGTTGTTGTGGTGGAAGAAACGCTACCAACCAACCCCCGAGAGAGAATACTTAGGTGGAACACTCTCTTAAGGGTAACGGTCCCAACGGCTGAGACAACGAGGGACACAGAAATTGAAATAAATAAGTAAATAGTGTTTTGTTTAGACATACTGTACTTCCGGCCGAAATGACA
>JAXIVD010000694.1:0-2500 GCA_036785275.1 Cancer borealis | reverse complement strand
TTATTTGTTTGTTGCTTTATCTTTTTTTTTTTTTTCTTCTCTGTGTTTTTCTTACTTGTTGCAGTTCTGTTTTTGTTGTGTAGGGTGGGCGCGAGTGTTTGGTGAAGGGAGTTGCGGCAATGTTAGCTGTGGCAATGGTAGTGGTAGTCAGTAGGGAAAAATTGATGTGTTTTCCTTTTTCTTGTTTTATTACAAAATATAAACTTTCCGGGGAATACTTATACTCCCTCTCAGTCCCTTCTAGCCCTACCTTGGCCTTCTTTATGCTTTTATCTGTCTCGAGAGCTCGCCTGTAGCTTACTGATACTGTTCTTCTCATGAGACTTGGACGCAAGGTACAGGAAGCGGTTCATGGAGTTTCTCAGTCAATAAGATTACTCTAAATTGATGACGTTCTAGGACGTGTTCATGGCATATTATAAAAGTCCATATCCATCTTTGTCTTTCTCATTGTCCTCTTCATCCTGGTCCTCCTCTTCTTCATCCTCGTTCTCTCACTTATTTTAGTCCTCACTTTTGGCCTCATCTTCGTCATCATCCTCGTCATTGTTTACTCTCTTGTCCTCGTCCTCGCCCACCTCCTCATCCTCGCCACCTCCTCTTCCTCCTCCTCTTGGTCCTCGTCCTCCCCCTTTCCAGCTCTCGCGCACCTGATATCCTTTGAGAACAGAACAGCAGTAAGTGAGTCAAGCCCTGAAAGGATTACGGAGAGATGTGTGTGTGTGTGTGTGTGTGTGTGTGTGTGTGTGTGTGTGTGTGTGTGTGTGTGTGTGTGTGTGTGTGTGTGTGTGTGTGTGTGTGTGTGTGTGTGTGTGTGTGTATGTGTGTGTGTGTGTGTGTGTGTGTGTGTGTGTGTGTGTGTGTGTGTGTGTGTGTGTGTTGTGTGTGTGTGTGTGTGTGTGTGTGTGTGTGTGTGTGTGTGTGTGTATGTGTGTGTGTGTGTGTGTGTGTGTGTGTGTGTGTGTGTGTGTGTGTGTGTGTGTGCGCGTGTGTGTGTGTGTGTGTTGTCCTTTGTACACGCATTTATTCGATTATGTATGTTTGCTTTTATTCGTTGTTGATAGTATTGTTATTAGTCATTATTATTGTTGTTATTATTATTATTATTATTATCATTATTACACACACACACACACACACACACACACACACACACACACACACACACACACACACACACACACACACACACACATATACAGAAAACCGCATCCTTTCTTAAATCCATTCATCTTGAAGAATGAAGACGAAGACTAAGTAGAAGAGAAGGAGAAGGAGGAAGGCAAGAAGGAATATTAAAAGAAGAGGAAAGATGATGATAACAAATATAAGACGGAACGGATTGGGAGGAGGAAAAAGAGGGAGAGAAGGAGGAAGAGAAAGAGAAACAGAAACAGCATGAAGAAGAGGACTAGAGAGAGAGAGAGAGAGAGGAGGAGAGAGAGGGTAAAGAAAAGCTATATCATGCTTTGTGTTGCATGCAAAGAAAAAAGAAACACATAACAAACAAACACCAACATACTACATAGCTGACCTGCTGAGTCTCACAAAATATAAACTGATTCAACTCTG
Source organism: Cancer borealis (assembly GCA_036785275.1). Taxonomy (NCBI): domain Eukaryota; kingdom Metazoa; phylum Arthropoda; class Malacostraca; order Decapoda; family Cancridae; genus Cancer; species Cancer borealis. The sequence goes on along the minus strand of JAXIVD010000694.1, from coordinate 928 downwards.
AATAATGTAACTTTTGTACCGGACTGACTGAGGAGCAACAGAACGAGAGGAAATCACTGAGCTTGGCGCCTTTCCTCATATCTGGCTTCTAAATATACATAAAAGCAAGAGAGAAAGAGAGAGATGACAACAAGAGAAAGAGAGATATGAAAAGAAAGACAAAGAGAAAGAGATATGTTGCAGCTTTGTCAGTCAAACAAAGGGAGAAAAAGACAATTTCCTACTGAATCATTTTTATTTCTGCGACATCCAGGTGGCAGGGTAGTACAAGGACATACAGGTAAATAATTAACGTATTGCCACTCCTGACGGTAAGCTCGTTCAGGTTTACTTAATGCCAGGATTCACGTAGCTTCCCATCCTGAAAAGTACAGTCCTGGGTCCTAATCAGCTTTACTCTCACCCTATTGTTGATGCGAGTGTTGTCAGTGTGTTGCAGAGAAGAGAAAAAATACTGCTTACTTTCGCTTGGGAGGTCGAGGCCTGTTGACATTTTAAAGCCTCTGCAGTGTAAAAGGATATAAAAGCTGTGAATTTATAGTTGTGTGTTAATATTTCTAGTTTATTTTCCGTTTCAGTCAAAGAGAGTGAGATGAAGTGTCCAGCAGGTTGTGTAGTAGAGAAAGGTGATACATTTATGAACGTAGATGATGGGGATTAATGGTATTGATGAGGTGTTTAGATGGATGCCTCAACACTGTGGAAAATTGACGTTCATCATTGTACGTCTTATTCACAAAGTTGATATATCTATGGAAAGTATTTGATAATATGTGTAAAAAAGGAAAAAGGGAAATTGGGTGGTAAGAAGTTGGATGTTTCTCTTGAAATATACATTATGCTATCATGATACTAATGATAACAGGGTCATGCATTGCAAACGGTGTTAGAAAAAAAAAACTTTAAAAAGATTATGTGGTTGTATCAT
>JAXIVD010000693.1:123608-127562 GCA_036785275.1 Cancer borealis | reverse complement strand
GTGGATACGATAACTAGTAATTTGCATAAAAAACTAAATCTAACACCACGTTCAATCCTTTTAAATTAACCTATAACCTATCCTAACCGTTGGGAAGGTCTCTGTCACCGACATTTGTCGCGCTATCGACAATAAACACTTTTTTTTATAACAAATCTACCATATTATACAAAAAGCACAAAATGTGGCACGTAATTAGGGGAAAACACTAATAACCCAAGTACCATATAGAGGATTTTTAGTGTTCATCTGATGACTCATCAAGATTGGCATTCATGGCAGCAGTGAGCTCAAATCTCATCAGTCATGTTACAACCTTAATGACTAAAACATTGACACATTGTACAGACACAAAGTGATTGTTCATGAAAGTATCACATGTTGATAACCAACATACAACCACCGCCCACCTTAGTGATACATTTGTACAACAGATGGCGGATCCACAACCACACTCGCATTACAATAATACTCGTCACCACAGTGAGAGGATCCTTCAAATGTATACGTGTTATAATAATTGCATGACAAATTTAAAGTCATACACAATGAAACTGGTTTGGCATCCATCTCTGCATTGATAAACACGACAGTGCTACAGGTGGGATCACTAAAGTAAGGCTCTAGATGTGTTATTAATCAGCTGTGATACTCACTCTCTGTATAGCCAAGCCGTTCCTGCACATCTAGTCAGTGGCACTTTACGCTGCTGTGGGGCTGAACGGGCAGCTATGCGCAATTATAGATCAAATTTCCTCACAATAAGATACGTTCAGCCGTATACATCCGTCCTACACACTGTCTGCCATGGAATGAATCCTCAACTAACTCACTAATTTCTCGAATACCTAGGTTCGAGACTTCGGAGCTCCCTTGAGTGATGAAACGCTGGTTAGCCAAATGCACTCTTTCTTATTATCACTATAAGAAGGTTATGCCTGTGCACAGTCACTTATAAAAAATCAATGGAGGCCTGCATGTGAATGGGTCAGTTGAAGTTTCATCCCTTTTTAGATGAGAAGTCAGTTGTCAGTGTAGTGGCCGAGTCACTACCCACACAGTGAAACTGTTGGAACTGTTTTCACTTCAATGAATATAGATCGGATAATTATTTGAGGTAAATACCTTATCAATATAATGAAATTTTAAATTATTTGAATTATACCACAGTGGTTACATGCGTCATGAGCAATGTGACCTCTTTCACCGATGCGGGAAATGTTTGAATCTTAAATTTCAAACAATTTCGTATAATGAGGGAAAAGGAGAGGCGATGAACTGAAGGTGATTGTGGTGGTGGGTGGAGGCACTGCACTGGGATGGTGTTTGAATTACTTTCTAATATCCATAACGATGGTAATGAGTCAAGATGACTCCGTCGCTCTAAACTATTTCTAGTCGTGGTTCATTAACATTATGAACCAGTCATTACCTGATCCACAAAATAGCTTTACGTTGACTGTATGAAAGAGAATGAAGAAATAGAATACATTATGTCATATCATTTACCTAATATGTTACTTTCCTAGTTGAACTTTATAGTGTAATAGTTAATACTTTAAAATTGGAATGAAATACAATCTCCACTACCGTCTTCGCAACTAACTATCAATTAATTCCCAACAATCACTGATTATCACACAGTTTAGAATGTGTAAACTAATATTGTCACCTATTGTTGTTGCAAAAAATATATTCAATCTTAATTTTATTTTTAAATAAGTTTACATAACCTGCTAATATGCAACATACCTTCATGTAACTTTGAACAAAGTCAAATTTTTCAGAGGAAGACATATCAGGGTTGACTAGACAGTAAAGAAGGCTGTTGATGATGATTGATCCTGCATTCACCAAGGGATTGTGAGGCTTGTCTGAGGGAAGAAATGCAACACAAGATAACACATGCGAGAAAAATATTATCATCATTCACTTATCACCTTAGCATTTTATCACCTCTATTCACTTAAGCTGAGGGTTTACATTTGCATATGGATTCTAAAGAAATTAACATTGTATGCTGATAAGCTTTAAAATTTTGTTATGAACAGCTAGAAACAGGGAAAGTGCCTGGCTCATCACAAGATGCATAAAATCACACAAACAAGTGTGAAGTGAATAGGTTGAAGGATTTGAAATAACACATCATCAGGTATGGATCAAAAAGAAATCAGAAACGATTAAGATGATTACAGGATGCAAGGAATGTGGATCTGAAAAAAAGATCTTTACTGAGGCAATGATATTACCTCAAAGAAAACTGAACTGGGAACATGATAATTTCAGACAGGATATAGTAAGCTATGCACACTTAAAAAGGAACAGCACAATGGGCAAATAACAATATATCTATCAGGTTTATCTTATTATTTTTGTTCAATTTCACACCAGAGAATAGAGTAATGGTAGGAAGGTCTAATATTACACTTGTTTTTTAACCTATATTTCAGTAGCACTCACCGTTATAGTCCAGCACAATAGCATTAAACATGCGTCCACTGGGTTCTGTGCCAACGTACTTGTGGACAGTTTCATTTCCTAATTCATTGAGTGCGATGGCATAAGTTATTGGTTTGCTGAGGTCACCAGAGTATGTAAAAAAAGAACAAATATACATAATAATCAGTTATAAGCACGAACATTTCTACATACTACCACATTTTTTACACAATGATAATTAATTAGGCAATAAAACAGTTATGTACTACTAGTATATAAAGTATAAATTTCCTGCACGTACAAACTATGGAGGAAAACAAATGCTTATTTCTAACTTCATTAGTGTCATTTCTTGATATCATACTAAATTCTGTGCATGACATGGTACAATCCCCTGGAAACTGTATAAGGCTCTCCCTAACCTTCACACTGATCGCAGAGAATATACCACGCTCTTCCTAACCAAAATACAGAATCAGGCGACATATGTCACCTCCTTTTTCATGGGATCTGTTATTGGCTGACCTCCAGTGACCCGTCCTTCATCTTAATCCTCTCTCTCTCTCTCTCACACACACACACACACACACACACACACACACACACACACACACACACACACACATATTTGTATATTTAGATTTTATATTATATATGTTGCTTTTGATATAAAAAAAACCAAAACAAGCATAATGATTGAAATATATTAGGGAAGTTGTGGTAAATAGCGACATGTTGGCCTCTAACCTTGGGGAGGAGGGCGGGGCATGTGTAGATTCATATCAGGATATATTTTCGAATACATTCCAGGTGTTATTAGGTAAGAATAACTGCATAGAATGTAATAATATATATTACTGTATTTATTTAATAGTAAAAGAAGACTAGGCAAATGCTGTTATTGGATATTTAGAAAGGATAAATATGATGCATTATCGTACATAACAATCATGTTATGTCATGTTTGACTCGGTAGATTAACCTCGATATATGGATATATCGATGTATCGTTACAAATGAAAAAAATATAGCAGCTTTTATACACTATAAACACCATTATAATTTAATAACATCGTTATTACGTGTGAATTAGGCTGTGAAAATATAGTAGAAGCAATGAAATAAATAAATAATAATGCTTTTATCGAGGTAAGAGAAAATGAGCTTTGCCCCAAGAGGCCATAACTCCGCCCATTCAAGAGGCTGTAGCTCCGCCCTCACGTTCCTTTCTGTCTGGCTCGGTAGATTAACCTCGATATTTGGACATATCGATGTATCGTTACAGATAAAACAATAACAGCTTTTATACACTATAAACACCATTATAATTTAATAACATCATTATTCCGTGTGAATTAGTATGTGAAAATATAGTAGAAGCAATGAAATAAATAAATAATGCTTTATCGAGGTAAGAGAAAATGAGCTTTGCCCCAAGAGGCCATAACTCCGCCCATTCAAGAGAGCTCCGCCCTCACGTTCGTCTTTAAGTCCGTGGATATCAGTGACGTCACA
>JAXIVD010000693.1:111108-118608 GCA_036785275.1 Cancer borealis | reverse complement strand
AAAATTATTTTTGAAAGAAATGAAGTACGTAGTTAACAGTGCAAGGCGTGACTTGGATAATAGAAAAAGTACATAGGCAACAATTTTTGTCATAGCAGCAATAAGTGGCTCAGAAATGTGTTCAGAAGTTGTGACTTAGTATGGCAAGAAAGCATGAGGCACAAAAATGACTCTCCATCAAGCACATAACCATCTGCCTTGTGGCTGACACAGCAAGCTACTGTCAATCCCAACAGTTACTGTGGGCTTTCTAGGAATGCTGCTCATGCTCAAAGTTAGTGAAAGTATTTTTGATAAACTTTTTTTTTCTTTATCTAATATCTATCAGCCTTGTTTTGAAGACATAGGATTTCATACATTAAAATTTGTTAAAATAGTATTTTCTGTATTCAATAATTGAGGAGAAAAACAGAGTAAATATTTAAGGGATGAAGATATGTAGACATTTCTTAATTTATGTTGGAAGAATTGAATGTGTTTTTGTAGCAAAACAAATGCCCCTCACTCATACAGCTCCTAAATAATATGTAATGTTGATAATATAATTTGCCAATACATTGTCATGCAAATACCTCAACTTTCATGTTTCCTATGTTGAAGCACATATAAAAAGGAAGTCATAGGCTGTATATGTGGTCGTAGTGCAGCCACACCAGGCACTGTTTACGAAAGCTGCTTCTGTTGCTGATGCAGTTGCTTTTCTGGTAGTCTATAACAATCTGTATTGCTAGCTGATGCCCAAGATATGTACTAATGTATAACTCATATACACACTCAGCTAACACAGTAGAAAACGAGTATAATGTAAATTGAGAATGAGTAACATGAAAGTACTCTAATATAGCAGAACATCATTTATATGCAGTCAAGCTTTCACACCTGAACTATAGTAAATGCATCAGAATTTACATTATATTAAGGGTTTACTATATGTACTATTAAGCAGCAAAATAATCTTCCCCTTGATAAGTTGTTCTTTATTATGAAGGAATCATACATATGTATGTACAGTGTATGCATAGATTTTTGTAATTGTCTATCTTGTCAGAGCAAAAAGTACTAGGTAGTATATCAAAGCATTATGTACCTCCTATCACTGTCAATGTTTTTATGTTGCTAGAATTTGTGTAAACAATGTTTAATATTCCTTAACTAAAAAAGGAGCAAAAAAAGTATATAGTTTTACAAGCTTTTGTAGAAAAGCACACAGCACAGATCCCTTTTTATGGAGAACACGTAACACAATGCATGCGATTGATCCAATACCTAACAGACAACACAGCCTAGATGTGTTAAACAAGGTGTCGCACTAGTTAAAGCAAACATGTGTGTATGTATTTGGACAGTGGAAGAATAGGTTATTCCGCATAGAAAATCTTTGATACACTTATGCTTGTTTCAACTTACCCTACTTTAGACCTCAGAGAATTTTAAAAATAACACACTATACCCATTACTCCTGAGCCCAAACAGGACTGAAGCAAGGAAAGGGGCGTGGACAGGAATTATATCGTAGGTAAAAACAAAAAAAGATAAATAGAAAAAACAAAAAACAAACAAAAAAACAAAAATACAAATAAAACTACTAATCCCCACGAACTAGGTAACTATAAACCATATAGTTCTGCTAGCATTAACGAGAGAACTTTGCCTCTCTCACCAAGAAGCTGCCATGAGCCAGGATTGAACTCGCAACCTTTAGGTCATAAGCTGAGTACTGTACCACAGAGCCAACCGGCCCACTCTCCATTCACATATTCTCTTTGTGACTTACTTTTGGTATTATAAAGTGGATTTTCAAAAATATGCACAACTTAGGTCCAGGACCAATAGCTGCCATTTATAATAAAAAACATCCACCAAACTTGAAAAAATATGGTAAAACATGCATATGTAGAAGAGATTTTCTACTCGGAATAACCTTTTTCCTGCTTGTCCAACTATTTTCTTAACTTATGAGATATGCTGTATATAGCTTATTGTTGTATTAATGTGAGGCAATTAATAGAAGACTGATGTAAAGCAATACACCAAAAATGGTTCGCTGTATTACTAATGAGTAAGAAAGTATCATACACGGGGAAAATCTTTGGGAAGGGCATCATCATCATCATCATCATCATCATCATGGGTGTGACAGGCAGGTTCCATCTTAACATGGGTCTGCCTTTGTCACCTGATAGTATCTTGCAGTGATGGACGATTATGTACAACCGAGTTAAGTCCTCTACCTTTGTCCCTCTTCAAGACCTCACCATGTGGCTTTTTTGATCTAGTCACTGGCACTATGACTTTTGATTCTTATCCTTTTTTTATCATAATGGCTGAACCAACACAAGCTTCCTATCAATATCATTTAATTGATAAACTCAAATCAGATTTTTCCTCGATTCAAATTTTGGTGGGCCATCTCTCAAAATAGCATTACATATCCACCTTTCTGTTTCATTACCATAATGCATCACACTTCTCACACATACGGCATAGTCTAAACCATATATTTACAGAGTTTTTGAATTGCTAGAAAGAGAAATGACTTTTTAAGTTCTACCCCCACTCCAAACTTGTACTACCAAGGTAGCTTCTGATGCATCACCTTCAATAATCAAATCATTCACATACAGTAGTTTGGCAGCACACAGTTAGAATGCCCGTGCTTTCCATCCTTCACTTCACTGATTGTTTCCAATTGCACACACCACAAGTATTCATTTGCACCACTCAAACTACACAACACACTGCTGCACTTTCTATGCACCCACTCACTAAACATAACACAGGATGAAATTACCAACACACTGCCCCTTCATACAACACATTATCAAAAACTACTTAACTTAACCCCTGACAGTACACTTAGGGCCGTATTCTTAGTCCCTTCGGGTCCGAAGATATTCAAATGTTCCTGCCTCCTGGCCGCATGTTCACCAATTGGCAAGCGAGTACCATACGTACTCGCTTGCCAATTGGTGAATATGCAGCTGGGAGGCAAGAACATTTGAATACCTTCAGGACCCGAAGGGACTAAGAATATGGCCCTTACTGTCCCGCCACTAATTTCTTTCACACCACAAACACACAAAACTCCCCACATTCCCTCCAGTATGTTTTCTCAGATCTATGAATGGAAAGAACATTTCATTATCCTTTTCCCAAACTGTACTAATTACCTGATGACAAACGTTTTGTCATAAAAGGTCTGAAAACTTTCATCTTACTTAATTTAAACATTTGCACCACTCAGAGGCATACCTACAACCTCTCCAGTTCCTAGTTTTGTGACATCTCTGAGGTCACTTGAATATACACCTCCAATTTATCTTATCTGCTCACCTTTGCACTTCTTCAAATACTAATATGGTGGTTTTGTATATCAATAAAAAAGAAAAAGAAAAGAGAATGATACTATTTTCATTCTTACTAAAAGGTATACAGTGCTTGCAAGAATAATCAATAATAAAAAATGATAAAGAATTAAAAAAAATCTCGACAATTGTTGCATAAATGTTTGATTCAATTTCCTGCCATCCAATTTGTTAGGCAAATTCCCACTATGAGACAAAATAAATGACTGACCAGCTTCTCAGTCCTTGGGAGATCAATTTCTTCCTTCCAATGTAAAGTTTTCTCTGGGATACAACAGGTGGGTGTAGGGTGGCAAGCAGCTCGCTTCCGGTCATGAATGACATGTGACACCAACAGTACTTAGTCATTACATGAATTACAGAACATCCCGATTCAAACAGAATTAAGGAATGGGCTTTCTCTTAATTTTTCATCTTCAGTCAATCTATGGTTGTGCAGAGAACACAAGTTATTCGGTCTCAAAATGCATAGAGGGAAATTGAATCTAAAGTTTGAGCAAAAAACCTGTCTAGATTTTTTTCTATGCATATTTTTTGCAGGCACTGTGTATTGTACACACACACACACACACACACACACACACACACACATATATATATATATATATATATATATATATATATATATATATATATATATATATATATATATATATATATACAGCATATATTTATTTATATACACACATACACACAATCAATAGCATAGAAAAAAAATACACACACACACACACACACATATATCTATATATCTATATCTATCTATCTATCTATCTATCTATATATATATATATATATATATATATATATATATATATATATATATATATATATATATATATATATATCCTTTTAGTACTTTCTTCAAGGCCTTCAATTCCTCACTTTTATCAGAATCATCAGCCTATTCAAATCTAAACACTTTTATAATCTACTGATACTCTTTTCTTATTTTTTAAATGTCCATAAATATCTTGCAAGTAACTTTTACATAATACATATTACAATGCAAATGTGCTGATATTAGATGCCTTAAATATGTTTTCTCAGTATAAAAAATAATTCAAGTAAATAGACGGTAAAACTATATACTGCTTTCATAATTAGTGTTCTATATACCATTGCCTTCTATAACTTTTATTTTTTGTTACCACTGAGCAAAATCTAGTGTTGATAAAGCACTGTGAAGCTGGGAAGCATTTTAGCTGTACACAGTAGTTAATGCCATAGAATAAGCCAAGCAGATCAGACAAACATAAGGTAGACACAGGTGGTACTGTAATAATTAGTAGAAGCAGCAAATAATACCTACTCTGTGTGAGTGAGTGTCATCTGCATATGGATGATAAACTGAACTTCAATCAACAATGTTCATATGTGATATTCTCAATGCCTTACAAACATGCAGATAAACTTCAGTTATCTGAAGCTTCAAACTTGCATGAATGAATGAGAATAGCAGTTTCTAATAAAATGGTATAATGTATTTTTTGATTCATCAGGTTAGTGCAAAGGTTTTCTAATTCTGGTGCATGGAAACAAGGCGTCCTATATAGCAGTTTCAAGTGTTTTGTTTAAACTAACTTCAATCCTATTAAACATATTGTGTATGCTGCTGCTGCTAAAAAAAAAGTCTCATGCAGCAAGTGTATGGAAACAAGCATTGCAGGTGCCAAAGTGAGACCCCTGCTGGTAGACTAGTGCATACTTCTTGAACTGTTCTCTGTTGAGCCATCTTGAGGTCGGTGAGATGATGGGGACTAAGCGGCGAGGAGATCCATTCACTGAGGGACTCTGGGAACGACTGTGCCGGTCCCTGTTCATCACAACACAATCTGACACTTTAGACCACTGTTGTCCAAGCCCTTCTCTGCCACTTTAACACACACACACACACACACACACATACATGAAGGCTTTGGTTTTTCTTTACAAAAACTGTAACTAAAGACATTAAGAACTTCAGTATGCTCCATGATAATTGATGTCAGATCGTGTATGTAACAACATAATTTTGTTCTCAAGATTTCATTCATGTTGACAAGGAAGGGTCGATACATGAGCATTTTCTCCTTAAAATTAAATATGACAAAATGACAGTTGCTATGCACTCAAATGAATCAAAGTACTAATGTTTTGTTGCAGAAAAGTGCATATTATGCTAAAACAAAGTTGAGAAGTGAAATAATAGGTAAATATTCAATGGACAAAGTGACCAAGGAGACAGGAATGTAAATCATTATAACCTGACTTACTAGTGTCCCATTCAGGATATCCCTAACAACTGATTCTTCCCTAACATACTGGTCATTAGGGTTGGTCTTTCCTAAGAGTAGGCTATTTCCAAAGATATTAACGTCGCATGAAAATCATGAAGAAATCACAAGATTATAAATAATAACAATTAATAATAATAATAATAATAATAATAATAATAATAATAATGATAATACTATAAAATAATACAGTAATCATAGCAACAACATTAATAACAATAATAATAATAACAATAATAATAATAATAATAATAATAATAATAATAATAATAATAATAAAAATAAAAATAAAGATAATAAAATTGAATAATAACCAGAATGGGTATTAAAGCTATTGTTATGAAAAGCCTTATAACTTAGCAATGTTAATATTCAAATATATAACAACTGAAATTCAAACTATATGATTACTAAAGCAAAATTATAAAGAAGCCACAATTGAAAGTTTAAATAAATACTATTACAGAAAGTCCTGTATAGTGTTCTCTTTTTCTCTAAAAACAGGTGCACACTAAAATGTTTTAAGCTAATATGGACCCTCAAAGTCCTACTGAAACTAAACCACAGCAGGAAACTGAGCATGCATATGTACACACTTTGTTACACACACACACTCTCACGCTACATGAACTCATGCGTTGTGGTACTGTAATCCAGAATCATGCACCACCTTTTATCATCCAATAATGTTAATCATACTATTGCCTCCAAGGTAAAATATGTGCTGGATTTTTTATCTCTACACATGGGAAGCAAACATCATGTAACTAAAATTTAAACTATATGAAAAAATACCTACAATACTTATCATTCACTATATGACTTACAGGACAGTTAGCATTGCTATTTGTTATTGTTCAAGTCATGGCTTCCTGATGACCATTTACCGACAATCAGTATTAGATCCTATTTTTCTATTTTTTTTATTAGTTTTCATTAAGTTTTATCTAGAATAGATCTAACCGACCACACACTAGGCAATTATGTCTGGCCCAGCTGTGACAAACGTAATTCAACAGTAAAATATCTATAAATAAGATGTCATTAAGAATAAAAAAAGTAAGAGCAATGTCCATAAGTAAAACCTTTACTGTTTTAATAGGATGGGAAATGATTTTGACGAATTTTACCTTTGAAAAGGTAGGTTGACAGTACGTGTTCCCTTTAAAAATTAACAAATACATAAATAAATAATGTCTGCAATATATGTAATAGAAAATTGTTTGAGATATCCATTTATGACAAATAAAATGTTATAGTTTAACGTTGACAATTATGAAGACGTGGGTTTCTAGTCCTCAGTGAAATCAGTTGACCCTATAATAAAACTATTACTGTCACATGTTTGGCAGCTTTACCATGTACAGGCTAGCGTGGCGGGGACCTCGTTGGCAGGTACTTAGTAGGTTGCTGCCCTCTCACATGACTTTGCTTTCTTCTGTCAAAACTTTGGTCTGTATTATCAATCACGGTGACGTACTAGCTTTCATCTCATTCACCTGCGCTGTCAAACACAGAAAACACACTAATGTTGGTAGTAATAATACCTGACAGAAGTGTGTGATGCGTGTGGTAACAGGTGAAAATGTTTCCTTTGTATATCCCATCCACTGGTAATATACTGAGAGCAACATTCGGTACCACAATGAGCTCTAGGAAAATTACCAGAAATATGCCTGCCCGAGCACCACCATGTTGTTGTGGGCACGCTCAAAGGAAGGTATTCAAACTTTCCATCGACAATACTCTTATTTTTTCTAACAGACCTGACCTAATCTAACATGCAGGCTCAGTCCCTCTCGACCTCCCTGATGACTTATTGACCAAAATCAATATCACATGAACGAATGATTTCCGAC
>JAXIVD010000693.1:77500-103408 GCA_036785275.1 Cancer borealis | reverse complement strand
TATATATATAATATATATTATATTTTATATTTTTATATTATATATATATATATATATATATATATATATATATATATATATATATATATATATATATATATATATTATACAATATACATATACATATATATATATATATACACATATACATATACATATATATATATATATATATATATATATATATATATATATATATATATATATATATATATTTATATATATATTTATATATATATATATATATATATATATATATATATATATATATATATATATATATATATATATATATATATATATATATATATGTGTGTGTGTGTGTGTGTGTGTGTGTGTGTGTGTGTGACATTTGTAGATGTATTGCAAACTGGCGAAAACAATAATGTAAAGCAGGATGATTATTTTGTGTATTTATATTTATAAACGAACATGGAACCATATAATAAGACTCATATAATGAGAAACACACCATAATTATTTTTATTTTTAAGATTTAGCATTGTTGATATACGCTTTCCTCTGTTCACTTGTTTAGAGCGGTGCGCGGCGTGTGTGACTTCTGCTGCTGCTTCTTGTTTTATTGGTTTGCTGAAGCTAAAAACACTCACCAAAAATGTCTTACGCCCCGAAGACCAAGGTCCAGAAGGTTATGGTCCTACCCATTGTATCCTTTCAATGCAAATGAAGTATTATATGCGGTATTTAATGTGACTCGTGTGGCTCCCTGTAAAAACGTTTTCATCAGAGGCTCGGTGTTTACCTTTATGTATGAATGTCATGTGTTTACACGTAGGAAGATTACACTAATACATTTACGCGGCCCTGTAGTGTTAGATTTTCAGTTTGATAAGTTACAATGCAGGATCCCAGCTTTGCCACACCTGGTTAAATAAGTTGTTAGTCATGCAACTCAGGTGATGCACATGTTTTTAAATGTTTAGGGAGAAGCTTTAGTGTAACTCACTCACCGATTTCCAACGTTATACCTCTTTTTTCCAATGTATTTCAATGAGTTTCGTACGTTAATCACTATAATAATTGGAGGAAATACTTCGGTTGGTTTATATCTTACCGAAAATGTTCGGTTAGATTAGTGTCCTTGTGTGGTTTCAGGTTATGATAGTGTCCTTGCGGCTTCAGGTTAGGTTTGTATCCAAATGGTAGTCCAGGGGTGGTCTACTTGGCTCTCTTTTAACACTATCCAAGCCTAACTGGAGGGCTTCGGCTGCCTGGAACCCACTTCATGGACACTAGCATTAGGTACGATACTATCAAAATGGAATATTTATGCCTCCTTTTATAGGGATTACTGTAGGAACCTCATCAATATACGTGGGAAAACGTAAGCTTTATTGTGGAAATTGGTGACTGAGCTACATTGAACCTTTACCTTTTTTGTATTCACTTACCTGTTTATTTGTAAGTGTCTATATGCACAACTGTCATGCATATAAGGTCTCATCAGTTATTTGCATGACCATCGTGTATTTACTTTTTTTTTTCATTGGCTATTCCCATAACTGTCGTGTATGTAATTCTTCTGTTGACTTCGCACGACCATCGTGTAATGTAATTCTCATCGACAAAATTTCTGACCAACCAAAGATACTTAGGCAGTGCTTACAGGTATGGCAGCTGTACCTGTAAGTGCTCGCTTATAGATACAGCACGTGCCTAACTTTTGGGTAATAAAATACAAAAAGCTTATATAACCGAACCAAACCATACCTAACCTAATCTAACCATAACCTAACAAATGCTGTATCCTCATAGTGCTTGCTTATAGGCATGTGCCTAACTTTTGGGTAAAAAGCTTATATAACCGAACCAAAGTGTACCTAACCAATCCTAACATAACATAACTTGAAAGATGCTTTACCAGGTAAATAATAAGACACAGGCTGTAGGAATAGCGGATGACAATGTGGTATGACTGCTGTATCTCTAAGCACTTCAAAAAAATTAACCTCCCTCTCTCTTCCAGTAACAGCACCTATTCATTGCTTAAGTTATCAAAATATTCTGAGTGTTAAATTACTTTGTGCTGAACCTTACCAGGAATGAAACAACGGGTAAATAATAAATTTATTCATGAGTACTCACTATATTCATATATACATTCAAATTAGCAATGTTACCTGGTATCGTTTTTGTATTTGTATTCTTGCTTAAATGATTCCAAAGTATCCAGATTTTCCTTAACAGAATTTTCAGAACCTAATATTCAGGTACCTTCAATCTCGAGCAAGAGTTCAAGTGTGGCTGTATGAAAACCAAAACCTTCGGATTGAGGGTCACATCATTGGCTTTGATGAGTACATGAATGTGATGCTTGACCAGGCTGAGGAAGTCCAAATGAAGAGGGGTACCAGGAAGACGATAGGTAAGTTTTTAATTTGGTTCAACATACTTCGCTACTAAACCTTCATTATAGGCATGCTAAATGCACCATGCACCACCCATTGCATTTCATATACATACAGTAAGAATTTATTTTATCCATACATGGCAGTATAGCATTTATAATTTTGTAGTATGCGTTCAGAGATGAATTATAAGATCAATGATGTAGGAAAAGTGTTGGGAGGAATGATGAATGTATCTAGTTGTAGAGCAATGAGGATGAATGTAAAGAGAAGGTTGTATGAAGGAGTAGCTTTGCCCACTGCACTATGTGCGGCTGTATCAGGTGCGGGGAGGAAGAAGGAATGAGTCAAATATGAAACGGCTGTGGTAAACTTTTGGACTCTGTTGTGGGCATGACCTCGGCCCCATTTGTGTGACTGACCTGATGCTCAGTGTTTGAGCAGGATGTACTTCTCTTCTCCTATGGGGGCCTCGGGGCTAAATGAGAGGAGTGTATATATATGCGTGCATGGGTGTGCGTATGCATGTCTTGTCTTGGCTATATTCCTTTAGGGCAGTGGTTCCCAAACTGGGAGTAATTTACCCCCTGGGGGTATTATAACAGGTTTTGGGGGTAACGGAGGGATGACGGAAAATAAAATATATCTAGTGTTTTAATATATATAGACAACATTTTGTGAAAGGGATAGTGTGCCTAATGTGGCATATTAAATTGGGTAACAAGCTGAACATTTTTGGGAACCACTGCTTTAAGGGGATAACAGTCTGGTATATAGATAAATAGATGTATTCCATTATTATTTTTTTAGATCAATTGATATTTGTGCTGGGAAAAAGGGTGCACAGAAGGAAAGGAAAGAACCTAGGCACTAATTTTTCTTGTTTCTCTTTTGCAGGACGCATCCTGCTGAAGGGAGATAATATCACTTTAATTCAAAATACTCAACCAGATGGTACAGACATGTAGTTAGATACAACATGAGACTTTTTTTTTTCCACTGACATAATTTTTTAAGAAATCTTATAGATGTTTTTTATATTAGATTTTGCAATAAAAGTTTTGCAGCTTTCATAGTGAAGGGAGACCAAAGTTTAAAATAATGTAATGAAGGCATATTCTTTGAATAACCAATCTATGTACTTTTTTGTGCTCTTTTAGATTAGTTTACTTAACTATTAATATTACATGTTTGATTCGTTAAAAATTAATATCCCTGAATTATGCAAGTGATTTTCCCTATGTTAGTTCAATAGTTATTTGAATTTTGTAATAAAACTATTGTATAATTGTATTTTAAACTTGCTTATTGTCCTTACCTTATTGTCATATGAAATAGTTACCCATTTCATAAAATTTTTCATTTGTACTATATTTCAGTGTACAAAATGTTTAACATTGTCTAAAATTCAGCTTCATCATTATTTATATTATGTGATTATGGTTATGAAATGTGTGAAATTATCAATAATATTTAAAATTCCGTAAGTATTAAAAGGAAAGAAATAGAGAAAATGAAGATGGAGAGAATGGTAAGCATTGAAGGAAAAAAGTGACTGTGTATTGGAATGATTGTACTGCCACGCATATGTAAGTGAGACGAGGGTGTGGGATGAAAGGACAAAGGTCAAGGATTCAAACAGTTGAAATGAGCTACCTGAGAAATGCTTGTGTATAGCAAACAATATGTGTGGAGTAAAAATGAGGAGCACGTAAAGACTTATTGATAGCTGTAACTACAACAATCACCAGAGCAAAGGTGACCATTCGAGTCAAAAGTGATTCCTTTCCTTTGGTCCAAACGAAGTGGATTGGAAAGCTAGGCAGGGTGGCTAAATGTAGGGCCAATAAGTATAAAGTGGTGAGAGGACTGTGGAATGGTGTGGCTGTCCTTAGCATTATGTGTGGACAAGGAATGAACTGGATGAAATGGAAGTGGTACAGAATAAGGCAGGTAGGATAACAATAGGTATGTGGCAGTGGAAGCTATCAAGGGGACATGGGATGGAGCACTTTCAGAGAGAGGATAGCAAAGACGGCTGAAATACAGAGCTAAGTTACACAAAATGGATGAGAACATATGGGCAAGAAAAGTATATGTATGGAAAGAGGATGACATATTCAATAAAAGTGAAAATGTGGGCGGGAGAACTGGGAATGTTTGTGAAAGGTGTTATGAGGCTTGGGAGTATGCAAAAGTGAAATAAATTGGCTTGTGGAAGAGAATGGCAAAGGAGTATGAATGAAAAATCAACACTTGAATGGTATAGAATATAGAGGGAACGTCCAGCCAAGGTATGAAAGTTTCTATAATGGTTTCTATAATTGAGAGGGATTTACTTTTCCGGGCCCGGACGAAGTCATTAGAAATGAAGAGTCGCATGAGCAGGTAGAAGATTGGTGGATATAAGAGGTGTATGATGTGTGAGGAAACAATGGAACACTTGATGATGGAATGCGAGAGGTGTGTGAATGCAATGACAAGATGCTAGGGGTAACTGCAGAAGAGGTAAGAGTGCAAGAATGGAGTGAGATGAGAGAGAGAATTGTTGGTAGGCAAATTGAGTACTTGCTGGGGTTGAGTACTGAATGGAGGAGAAACAGTAATGTGAAAGAGTTTTTATTGAATGCATGGAAGATAATGAGAGGCAGGTGGCCTTCTAGTTATAAGGGGACCATATAAGTGTAATGTTGGTAGAGGTAGGAGGGAGTTAAAACTAGCTTTTTGCCTCTTTTTGTTTGTGCTTCTTCCAGCAGGTGTGTGAGAGAACGCCGTTACAAAGGCTAGTTTAATAGTCTACACTGGGTGACTCCCAAATCCCAACCCAAGTTCAAGGATTATATACATACTACATAGGGTTGCCATACGTCCGGATTTTCCCGGACATGTCCAGAATTCAGGTGTCAAAATCTGTGTCCGGGGGGATTTTTTAATTAAAATCCCTCAAATATCCAGAATTTCAGTTTCCATCAATAACTGTTAAAACACACACACACACACACACACACACACACACACACACACTGGGTGGCAGCTGCTTTGGTCTGGTTTCGGTCAAGACTCTAACGTGTATGGATCCGGTATGAAGTTGCTCCCAGCCGTCCCAACGTCGCCTCACGTCACGTCGCGCGCCAGTCTTTCACCAGCTTTGACAGGGGTCAGCTTGGATTACTGTTCGCTTGTTTGTGGCCTTGTGACTTTGATACTACAATTATTACTTGTCCCTGTCAAAATGCGCAAACGAAAGTGCAAATTTACTACAGAGATGCAGAACAAGCTCCCGTGCTTCAAAAAAGGCAGGGATGAATGGGAAGGTGAGTGTTTGGTGTGTAAACCAGGAACGGAACGGTCAACTCACCTGGTGGGGCCTTACCACTCTGTGTCCAGCCAGACTGGACAAGGGGGGGCAGGCCCAAAAGACCAAGACAGATACTCCAGGCTACACGGGCAGTATTACCACAAGCTAATGAATGACTGGTTGAGTGTATCTTCCAATAAAACAAAAAATTGACAAGAAAATATCAAAAGGTAGAAAAGAACTGGATACAGGATAGGACAGAGTGGGTGGATGGAATTGAGAAGAATGGGATCAAAAGGAGAACAAATCATTACCCAAGAAGGACTGTAATCTGGACTTATACACAGGGAGGCTGGGAGCATCAACAATATCATGGGGTAGTGAGTTCCACCTCTGAATGACACGACAAGAGAAAAAACGTCTACGAGCTTCCAACTGACAATGCTGCATTTGGATCTTAAATCTATGGCCTCTAGTACCAACAACTGGGCACATAGTGAAACTATCAGTTGGAGAAATTGTACTTAATTCATGGAAAATACGATAACAAAATATAAGGTCTTGTCTCAATAACCTGCTCTTCACAGAGAACAAGCCTAACGTGGTCAGCCTCTCAGAGTATGGAAGGTCAGACAGTCCAGCAATCTGTTTTGTCCACCTGCGTTGTACAGATTCCAGGAGATTGTTCTGGCCTAGATACCCAAGATTCCAGACTGGAGATGCAAAGTCCAGGAGTGGTCGAACATCAGATATGAAGAGAGAAGACATGAAGTTGGCCGAGTGGTTAACAGTAGATTTCAAGAAATTTGTGGCAATACCCCCAGCCTTAGAAACTGCACCTTATGCAAAGGTAAATCAGTTGAGTTTCTTTTAATTAATTTACATGTTTCCAATATTACATCAGCTGTAAGTGAAGGTGTCCAGAATTTTGATAGTTCTTATATGGCAATCCTAATACTACATATATTATGTATATGATCCTTGGTCCAAACAGTATTTACCATTATGTTACTTGTTACGTTATACTTACATGTCCATATTTTACTTGTCCAGTTTAATGCTAATACACGTGATGATATCTAAGTAACTGGTTCACTGATTTTTAATTTTCCAAGTTTCGCTACATGACAAATGTGAAGATGAGATGGTTGATGTACTGTACTTGCTTGAGGAAAATTATAAGTTAGACATAAGAGCACTGCAATAAACAAGGATTGTGTGCACGAGGAATTTTCTACTCAGTTACTCTTCTTTTATGTTTGCTAGTTGAAGAAAACGTGACATGATGTCAGCGGATGTCAGCTGATGTCTATAGGAACCCCGTGGAAAGGGCAGCACATTTCACGTGATTGTAGATGTAAACACGCCTCCCTTGCTGGCTGCCATACACGAGGCAACACCCGCTCAGGTAAGGATAACAACTTAACACTTAGCAATCAAGTTGTAGTCCATGATTATGTTGTTGACGGGGTGATTTTAATATAACACCAACTGTACCAGATCCCACTGAAATACACACACTCTCTCTCTCTCTCTCTCTCTCTCTCTCTCTCTCTCTCTCTCTCTCTCTCTCTCTCTCTCTCTCTCTCTCTCTCTCTCTCTCTCTCTCTCTCTCTCTCTCTCTTTCCATTTTGTCGGTGAAACATAAATTCGTCTTTTCCATAGCTCTGATGTCTTTATGACCATCTTACCACGGTAAATTTCCCGTGTTGTATCCGTTCGAGCCCCTGGTATTATTTTATATCTTCACCTGAATGCTCTAGAGAATTGTGGGTTATATGTTTGCATTATATGATGGATTCTGAGAAGATTTTCTTTAATACTTTTCCGTCGCAAATTTCTAGTTTGTGAGATATTCAATGTTTTCTATGAGGCCTCGTTAAAAAGTAAAGTTTTGTTTGGTTTTGAACAAGGTTCTGTTATTTGTCAATATAGGTTAAGGTTTGGTTAATTTAGGTTATGCTATGTTAATTTATAAGACATCAAATGTTTTTTATGAACAAAAGGCGAGGGTTGGACGAGGTGCAGACACCATTTTTTTTCTTAGCCATACACCATTCTGGTGAAGATGTATAAATTTACCGAGCCCCCCCATATTGTTATATTGCGAGGTTCAGACTTTCCAAAAGCACCGGTTACATTTGTTTTAATCTAACCTAACCTAATCTAACTAAATCTAACCTAACTAAACCACATCTAATGTAACATAACGTAACCAAATTTAATGGTGGAACCTTCGCCCCATCTTGAACTCCTTGGTTAGTTATTGAACATAATATATCAGGAAAGAGTGATTTCCAACAGAAAAACAATACAGCGAAACTGACTGGAAGAGGAAACGATACCATGCAGTATGAACAAACTATATTGCATGGAATTGAGAAAACAGGTGTCATTTTAAGCTGATGGAAAACAAAAAACAAACTAGTAGTAGGGTTGGTCACTATGCCTGTTCTCTCTCTCTCTCTCTCTCTCTCTCTCTCTCTCTCTCTCTCTCTCTCTCTCTCTCTCTCTCTCTCTCTCTCTCTCTCTCTCTCTCTCTCTCTCTCTCTCTTTCTCTCTCTCTCCGCATTCAATCATTATTCGTATTATTATTATTATTATTATTATTATTATTATTATTATTATCATTATTATTATTATTATTAGTAGTAGTAGTAGTAGTACTAATTGTAAAAGTCGTTATTCTTCTTTGGTGATATACAAAACGAATGGAAGAGAGAGAGAGAGAGAGAGAGAGAGAGAGAGAGAGAGAGAGAGAGAGAGAGAGAGAGAGAGAGAGAGAGAGAGAGAGAGAGAGAGAAAAAGAAAAGAAAGAAAGAGAGAGAGAGAGAGAGAGAAAGAAAGAAAGAAAGAGAGAGAGAGAGAGAGAGAGAGAGAGAGAGAGAGAGAGAGAGAGAGAGAGAGAGAGAGAGAGAGAGAGAGAGAGAGAGAGAGAGAGGGGGGGGGGTAGGGAGGGAGGCAGGTAGTATATAAAGTGTCCGCCCACCTCTTATCAAATTCAGATAATTAACACATCAGATGAGGAGGCGGAAGCTTTTGTGATGGAATATATAAAGTCGGAAAATGAAAAGAAGGAGGAGGAGGCGGGAGAAGATGAAGATGAGACGAAGAGTAGGTCGGGCTGGATAACTAAGGTATGGAGATAGTGGAAGAAGAGGAGGTGAAGGGAAGTGAACATACAGTACAAGGATCACATGGGTCAGGTATCTTATGATTACAGATAAGGACGGTCTATCTATATATGTAATGATAATGATAATAACAATAATAATAGTAATGCTAATAATAATATTAATAATAATAATAATGATAATAAATGGTTTATTAAAATGGCAGGCATGGTTTGAACATTACAAGTGAAGAAATTAAGTAATTAATGATTAGGATGAAAAAATGGTACACATACTTAAAAGACTTAGATTTTATCAACGCTAGATTTTAAAGTAACACTATGTTAGTATATACAAATATTTATAATGAGTTTAAGGCTCGCACAATGGTAAGAATAGCACTGTGCTGATACCGATCGGTCCTCGGCGCCTAACAGTATTAGCTTGTTTCGGCGTTGGAGTACAAACCAAGTCAAAAACAAAATCTTCACATATGAGGCGGGAGATGGCTGTGATGGCGACTGGTCTTAGATCATTTAACGACTGTGTGAAATGTGCTGCTTCTTTTAGAAATATGGGTAACATAAGACGTCTTCAATCACTAAGGCATGAATTTTGAGAGAGCGAGGCTTCTTTGATGAACCAGAGAGGAGTGATGAGTTCTGGGGAAAATTCCTTGTAAATTTTGATGGGGGGAAGTCAGTTGGTGCGGTGGATGTTTTGTTTAAACTTCCGCATCTTAATGATTACATCAGTCTCCTGGACAATAGGAGGTGGAGAAGGGAAGAGGATATAGACTGGGAGAAGAGCGGGATCGAGAGCGGCGAAATGATCGTTAATCTCCTCGAGCGCTAGTGTGGGTAATAAGTGAGGCGCAGGGGAGAAGGGAGGAGTGCTTACTTAGATGACATAGAGCTTTAAATTTGGAGTACCACTGTCTATTGTTGGTATGTTTGAGGTGATGTATTTTGTCTGGGTAGAAGGACGGTGTCTGTGTGCGCATTCTCTCTCTCTCTCTCTCTCTCTCTCTCTCTCTCTCTCTCTCTCTCTCTCTCTCTCTCTCTCTCTCTCTCTCTCTCTCTCTCTCTCTCTCTCTCTCTCTCTCTCTCTCTCTCTCTCTCAGTTTTCCCCAAAGAAGTATATATACGTGGCATGGACTGAAGGAAGAGGTAATATTGACAAAGACTACATCAACTGAAAGAAACACTGGACAAATATAGATACCGAGACATGACCACGTGAGTGTAGTTCAGGCCTTGTATACTACAGCTAGGTCAACACACACACATACACACACACACACACACACACACACACACACACACACACACACACACACACACACACACACACACACACACACACACACACACACACATACACGCGCACGCGCACACACAACGATATGCATTCTTGACTCGTCCTTGGGCTACTTACATGGTCGCTATCCTAGGGGAGGGTGTCATCAGACAACACCTTCTTTCATGCCCCACCATTCTCTCTCTCTCTCTCTCTCTCTCTCTCTCTCTCTCTCTCTCTCTCTCTCTCTCTCTCTCTCTCTCTCTCTCTCTCTCTCTCTCTCTCTCTCTCTCATTTTCTTTCGTTATAAATGTTATTATTATTATTATCATTATTATTATTATTATTATTATTATTATTATTATTATTATTATTATTATCATTATTTGTATGATTGTTATTATTGATATTTTTATTATTATTGTAATTATTATTACAATTATTATTATTATTATTATTATTACTATTATTATTATTATTATTATTATTATTATTATTATTATTATTAGTATTAGTATAATTATTATTAATATAATTATTATTATTGTTATTATTATTATAATTGTTAGTGTTATTTACAATAATAATAATAATAATATAATGATAATAATAATAATAATAATAATAATTATTATTATAATTATTCTCATAATCTTCCTCCTTGGTGCACTACTGTATTTAAGAGACGAAACACTAGTTTATAAATTTCAAACTGTTTTATACATCATTATCATCATCATTAGCCTCTTTGAGCTCACTCCCCTAACCTCCACGCATCTCTATCAGTTGCCTGTCTATTCCAGGTTACTTCAGCAAAACTTCCTATTGCATCTCTCCATCTAGTTCTTTGTTTGTCCTGTCTTTTTTTTTTTTTTTATCATCCTTGCATTACTATTCTGTTGCATTCATTCCATTGCAAGTTGTGTCCTGCCCATGTCCACATTTTTCTTTTAATCGTGGACGAGATGCCTTCAACTTTGGTCTGCTTCCTTACCCATGATGCTCTTTTTCTATCTCTCCATGCTATCCAAACATTCTCTCTTGGGGCATTTTGAAGTTTTCGCTCCAAGGCTTTCTGATCCCTACTTACTTTCTTCCTATCATCCTTCACCTTAATGATCCTGTCAGTTTCCTTTTCTTGTACAGCTCCCTTTATTTTTATCTTCATGCTTCATTGCTGCACAAGATAGAGGCAGGATATTTTTTTTAAAACTTATTCCATTAACTGCTCATTCATATTAATTACTTATTCCTTTTGTGATCGAGCTCATATTTTTATTGACCTGCATCATTAATAAGTAACTTTGTTCAAAAGCATCACTTACATTTGGCCACGTTAGCCTTTAGCTTTCTTCTCTTGCAAACAGTATTGAGTTAATTCAACATTGTTATGCAGGTCACATGGTGGTGTTTTGACTGAACAATTGTGTGGACGTGTTTTTCATTTTGATTATGTAGATCCTGGAATGACCAAAATAACTTTCTGTAACACATTTTAGAAGCAGTAAAATGTAACATATCTCAGGCAGGACCTCATACTCTTCCGGTTACTTTTTCTAGTACAGTCATGCCTCAAGGAGCTGAAGGAGATGAGGCAGATGGGGTGGTTGCCATAGTGGCTGTTGTATCTGCCAAGAAACGAAATAATCGCTCAGCAAGCCCAGTCACAGTGGTGGTGTCTGCCCCCCCTGAGTATGGGGTTGTGGAGGAGGATGGAGTGGCTCTGTTAAGTGATGCCGAGTCACCAGCTGTCAGGGACCATGGAGACCTCTTTGCCTCATGTCAGCTCCTAACCAACAGCTTTGAGGAAGATGGTGAGTTTGCATTTATATATTTTTATTAGTTTTTATTAAGGCTTGGTGAGGTGAATGCATGAATGTATGATTAATGACGCAGCCTTGATGATCTCTGGAGAAGGTTCCCGCCCTTATGGTGTGACCCTTGGATCATATCAGGTATGGGGAGGGGGAGAGCATGAGTTAAGTATTAAGTGGCTGAGGTAAACCTTTGAACTCTGTTGTAGATAGGATTCCTGCCCTCAGCCCCAATGTGTGCCTGACCTGACGTGCAGTGTTTGGGCGAGGTGTACTTCTATTTCCCTATGGGAGCCTAGAGGCTAAGTGTGAGGAATGTATATGTATGTATGCCTTGTCTTAGCTACTTCCCTTTAGTGGGATAACAGCTTGGTATATAGATAGATAGACTTGTGTTTATTGGTGCCATTTTGACTCTTAATAATTGTTTATGTAGGATTATTCATGGTGTTTGCTGCTGAATGTGATTTCCCAAGGTATTAAAAAAAGCAAGGATAAGATAATGATTGTGGTGCTTTGGGGTGATAAGAGGTTTTCATGCTGATGTGAAATTGAATCCATCACCTTTTGTATACATATAAGCTTTAATTTTCTACTTTGCTCATATAAAAGTGTAAAACAAAGATATAGATTGGCCATTATATTTGTCTTATCCATTCATGAACCAGTTACGTATTAGATAACACAGTTTGAAAATTTCAATAGATTCAATAGATTTCAATAATTGTATGTATATTGTTTTCAGGAATTTCTTGGTACAAAGCAGTCTTCCTCATAGTAAATGCTGCTCTGGGTGCAGGGCTGCTCAACTTTCCCATATCATTCCATGAAGCAGGTGGAATTTTATCTGGTAACATTGTTCACGTTGTAAGTACTAAAATTTTATGTATCAGTAGGATTCAACAAGAGTTCTATTGCAGCCATGAGTAGATTATTATTTTGCGTAATCTTAATTTTACTATGTTCATCACTCTCCATCAGTTTACCTTATAAATGTATAATTGCACTTCAGAACATTATGGTGCATCCCCTTCCCTTGCACCCCAGCAGATCATCTTATCTTGTCTCTCCACCTATACTTCTTTGTCTGCTCTGTCTTCTTTTATCATTCTTGGATTACCATTTTGTGACTCTAATTATCCATCTATATTAATAATCTGTCTGCTGCATGTCCTATCCTGCTCATGTCTACTTTTTTTCTTTTAATTGTAGTCAACGTGTCTTCAACTTTGGTCTATCTGCTAGTCCATCAGACTCTCTTCATCTAATGGGATCTAATGGGATGAATGGACAGTGTGAAAAGAGAATTGAATGAAAGAGGAATTTCTATGGAGCAAGGAAGGATGATTGTGTGTGATGTAAATGTATGGAGAGCAGTGGTGAATGCATGAAAAATGAAGTGGCTTTGATGACCCGTGGAGGAGATTCCATCACATCTGGTGTCACCCTTAGATCAAATCAAGTGTGATGAGGAGGAGGGCATGAGTTAAGTATGAAGTGGCAGGGGTAAACCATAGGACCCAGTTGTGGATGTGACCCCTAGCCCTGCCCTCAGCTTTATATGGGTGCCTGACCTGATAGGCTGTGTTAGCCGGGGTACACTTTTCTTCACCTCTGGGGGCCTAGGGGCTAAGTGAGGGGAGTGGATGTATGTGCATGGGTGTGTGTATGCATGCTTTATATTAGCTAGATCTTTTTAGGGGGACTTAACTTTGGTATATAGATAGATTGATACTAACTATAGAATTGAAATTAATTACTAGTCACATTTTTTCCGAGTTATTCAACAAAGGTAATATATATTTAAGTTTGATTGATATGCAAACATACTTTTTGTAACTATTTTGTGACTTACAGATTTTCACACTACTAGCCTTAGGATCACTCCTCATCATTGCAAAATGTGGAAGTGAACGTAACTGCAAAACATATCAAGAGGTAAGTGAACAGTACGTTTTATTGATGCAACATATTGCTGAGGAAACATTGTAAACTTAATCATAATCTGTGAGATATGACCTAACTAAGCACTGTGGTCCAAGGGTTTTGTATTTTGTAGTGTCAGATCCATTCAGATTAATGTTTTTTTGTCTTTCTTTCCAGTTAGTTTTAGAAATGTGCAGTCTTGGCTGGGGAATGGCAGCTTCTGTGTGCATTGCTGTGTACTGTTTTGTCACCTGCATCACCTTCATCATAATTATTGGTGACCAGTTTGACAGAGGTTAGAGCCCATTATGTGCTTCTTTCTTTGATATTTAATTATATATAATGTAGCTAATTTATAGCTCAGTCATCTGTGATTATAGTTAATGTGTTTTCTTTGTATATTTAAGGAACTAAGATGCAAAAAGTATCTCTTGTAATACAATTTCAGCATTTGCATCGTTTTTGGGAAATGATTTTTGCCACTATTGGTACCTGAACCGCAAGTTTACCATGGCCATGTCTTCCTTGTTGCTCATCTTTCCATGCTGTTTGAAGAGGATAGATGGTCTTAGATATATGAGGTAAAATTATATGGCTTTTTTTTTCAAGTTTCTGGATTGCAGTAAACATCCTATGTAGTGTCACATCTTAAAGGAACTAAACTTTTATGTATTTTTTGTTTTTGTTTTATGGTCATGTACAGGGATACACTCTTTAATCCGGCACTCTTGGGACCAGGCCTCTGCCTATACAAAATGATGAATGATAGAAATCACCCTTACAGTGTCTTTCTTGTGTTTTATTACATTCTAGGGACATGATTTAAGTTCACAAGAATGTATCTTACCTGATAGAATGTAAGTTTTTTGAGAAAATATCCCTATTAGGAATTTCAATTCATGAATGATTTTCAAAGAATGTGAATCGTTCATGAATTGACTTTTAGTATTCATGTATAATGCATTTTCAAACTATGCATTTACTATGTGGAATGCATGCTTCATATATAACGGTGTATCTTATTTCACATTGTGTTTCTTTGTACTTTACTCTTTTCCACATTCATGATGCTACTTCCTGGTTTTATCCATATTGTTTTTTCCAGCTATGTTGGTGTTGTGTCCATATGGTACTTAACTGCCATCATTGTAGCAGAGTTCTATACGGGCAACTATGAGAGGGGACCAATTGCTGAGTATAATGTTGCTTGGACTCAGGTAAAATATGAAACAAAGTTTAATCTACATAATTGAATTATGATGATAATTTTAATGTGGCATTGGTGTAAACCAATCATTTATATAATTCACTAAACTTCTATACTATTTACCAGTAATTTATATTTATAGATTTTTGATGTGGTGCCAACAATATGCTTTGGATATCAGTGTCATGTAAGCTGTGTTCCAATCTACTCCTGCCTCAAGCAACGGAATTCCTCTACATTTATGAAGGTAGGTGGCTGACGTAAGAAAGAAAAATGTAAAAAAAATATCATAAATGCAGTGCTCTACATACTCCATACATTACTTAGTGTTTCTTTGTGTTTTACCAGTAATCAAATGTTTTGCTGTTTTTGTGTGCAGTGTTTTTTTGTTTGGCAGAGTGGACTGTTTCTAATTGATTGAAAGTGCATGATGTGGCTAGAAGTTTCTTGAATGTGGTTGAAGCTTTTTGTAAGGATGCAAAGGCATGTATCAGGATAATGGAGAAATTAATGTGTTTTGGAATACAAGGTAAGTAAGTAAGGTAGGGTAAGGCAGGGTGTATGATGTCCCTGATGCAGTTTAAGATCGATATGGATGGTTTAATAAGATGAAAGCAAAGATTGGTGATGTTGGGGTCAAAGTGTATGTTAATTGTTGGTAAATGGTTGTTGAATACAATTATGTTTGCTATTGATACAGTACGTAAGTGAATAGCCATCAGTATATTTTTTAGCATCATGACTGTCACCAAATATTTAGCTTTATGTTTCTCTGGTGATAACTTGTCCTGTATTATCACTCGTAAATATTTATCTTAATTTTCCCATTGATATAACAATTAGTCCTAACTTATAAAGTCATGTGGGTCTCATTCCATCCTTCCCCATTTCCAATACATGGCTTTTTCTGTGCACTAAATTCTATTTCCTGTCTTGCTCCATTCATGTATCTTGTTTATGTCATTCTGTAGCTTCGCAATCATTGTAATTTCTTATCTTCCTTAATAATTTTTTGTATCATCAGTAAACAGACTTATGTAGCATCTTACTCTTACCATGTCCTTTACATATACAAAAACATTATTGATGCCAAAACTGATATCGGCGGTACTCCACTTTTCACTTCCCTACGTTCTTATTTTTCATTCTTAACTACTGTTCTCATTTCTCTTACATTCTGATAGTCTTCCATCCAGTTCTTTATTGTTCCTTTCAGTGCTTTAATGTAATCCAACTTCCTAGTAATCTCCTGTGCGAACCTTATCAAATGTCATTTCTAAGTCTGAATGTATGCAATCCGCCCATCCATCTCTTTCTTGTGTTATGTCTTTCATTCTTAAGTAAAAACTAAATAAGTTGGTGACACATGTGTGTGTACGTATGTGTGTGTCTGTGCACTGAGAGCTTAGCTCCAATCCTCCACCTGTCGGGTTAAGCTCACACTCAGTGCTCATTGGTTGGTGATGTGAGCTGCATGGATCATCCAAGATGTCAAAATCTCCTTATTTATTTTAGCTTGCTTCAAACTTACACATT
This sequence comes from Cancer borealis, assembly GCA_036785275.1. Taxonomy (NCBI): domain Eukaryota; kingdom Metazoa; phylum Arthropoda; class Malacostraca; order Decapoda; family Cancridae; genus Cancer; species Cancer borealis. Next base: position 86,846 of record JAXIVD010000693.1, on the reverse strand, counting down.
TCAATTCATTTTTACACATAATTTTGCTTTGCTTTGCAGGCATGTACAACTGCAGTGGTGGTTTGCCTGCTGGTGTATACTGTTTCTGCTAACTATGGCTACCTCACCTTTGGCTCCTTGGTTGATGGTGATGTCTTGCTATCTTACGATGCAAGCAAAATTCAAGTTCTCCTGGCAGTCATCCTCTTGGCTATAAAGTCCTGGACAACTTACCCCATTCTCATGTTTTGTGTCAGGTAAGGGTTTTTATGGTTCTGGGAGATGCAATGTAACTCATCTTATGTTAAGGGCATCATCATTATTAAAGGTTATATTTATGACAATTGGATCAGTGAATTTATCAGTCTTAGTTATCTTCCAAGACTTTAGATATAAGATTATGATTTTGGAGGGTTGTGGTGTGTGTGTATGTGGTACTCTTTTCACTTGATAATTATCCTCATGTGTAAATTCAGGCATTAGTTGTTTTTGTCTGCTGTGGATTACAATCCCTGTAACAGTAATTTGATTAATGTGGTGAGTAGATGCAGTAACCAGTAACCATTGCACTATGTTCCACATTTACGTGTGGCTTACTTATCAAGTAAGCCACAAGGATTCTTTATGTGAGAAGCCTACAGCATCTCAGCGGTTGGTGACAGACACTAGTCAAGACCTTTTCCATCTGCCTATGACTTGAACTCTTTCAAAAGAGGAATATTAAGACCTTTAATGTTAACTGGATCTCCACCCTCTGCTTCTATTTCTCCTACTGTCCTCTATACAGGGTCTGGCGACAAGCCGGATTTTAAAAAAACTTATTTTTGTTGTCTCTTAGCCAGTATCCTTTTAATAAAGGGGAATGACTCAGTCTGCAGCACCATCTACTTCCCCGTAAATACCTCTCCTGGAGTATTCCACTGAGCGGCAGGTGTCTACTGCTTGGGTCGCTTCCATGACAGAGCCTGGTTGGTTTATTCCAAACACACTTGCTGCCTTCATATACTGTGTGGTTTTACTTTACACCTCTCAATTGTTCGGTTATTTATTGTTAGCACTTTTCTATTCCTTCATCGGTTTTTTCCTAAACATATAGGAATGAGTTATGTATTATATCAAGTTGGTATTCTCTCCTGTACAGGGAAGCAATAGGTGACCTGTATGTTCAGCTACGCAACATTCCACCTGTAGAGGCAGCTCTATCTGAACCCACACGGAGAAAGGTAAGCCTGAATGTACTTAAATGTATAAGATGGTTGTATCTGTGAGTGACTGCTTATTACTGATCTTATTACTTATTTCATTCATTATTATGGAACCAGTGAACAGTATTGGGATCATAATTGCTGAGTTATATGAGATTTACCAGAACTTATAACTATGTATGGTAGATGGAAAAATTTATTACAAATATTCACAATTTTTATTGCTTTAGTGCTTTCATTGTATTCACTCCTCAGAGCATTGGTAGTTAAAAAGTGAAAAAGGAATTACAATTCATTACACAACTTACAAAACAGTTTCACATTTCAGTACCATGATTGTGCTACATATCACAGATTGTGTCACATATCACCTGATAATTGATCTCCACAAGTGTGGAGTAACTTGATCATTCCTCAGTAAAATTTACTCTCATGTTCTCCAGCCTGTACTGAACAATTTTGACAAATAACTTGATGGACCATACTGCAGTTGTTTGATATTTGGAAACTCTCAGGTTGGGAAATCACTGAGTAACTGCACATAATTTATTCTTTTTAATCACATTACAGTGTACATATTAGGAAGCACAATGAGGCCAGGAACATCATGAAAGTAAAGCAATCCATGCAAATGGGGAGGCGGTGGCCTAGTGGCTAGCGGTCAGGTGTACCAGCTCAAAGTCCCAAGTTTGAATCCCGGCACTGGCTGGTCACTTTTCTTAAGTAATATTGCCGAGTGGCCAAAGATCACCCACATGCTGCCATAACACTATCCCTGACGGGACTGCAAAGTTATATGCATGAGGAGCTTCCGCTGGCAGCATGAGCCTCTCAATAAGAAACGAGGCACCACTTATAAAAATCTAACCCGCGCTACTAAAGGGCAGAACCCGAGCATTTAATGCCTTCATGAAGCCTACTGACATCACAGGTTGAGGACATAAAAAAAGAAAAAAGAAAATGATTGATTCTGGAAATTTCATAGAACTTTGTATGTGACAGAAAGATGATGTACAGTTCTCCTGGATTGAGATATATATTTTTCTCTTGCTGCCAATTGTAAGACTGTTGTATCATCCATCTAAAGTAGTTATATCTATCCTGATATTGAAACCTACGGAGTACATTATACTAGTATAAACACAGTGAAAAGTCTGTGAAACTCCACCACGGGTGGTTTGGAGTGGCCAGGAATGGCTTTGTTGGTGATGGATAGGGTAAAGGAGTAGTACATACATGAAAGAGCTACTGATAGAGGGGAAAGGATTGAAATTAAGGTGATAGTGTATGGGATAGGGAGAGGTGGAGGTTCTTCTGCCATGGCTATACCCTTGGGGGACATTCCCGGAGGGAACGAGGCATTAGAGACCATAGATGGAATAAATAGAATATACAATATTCTTATTCACATGATGCAATACACCAATTTATACTTATTGTTTAGGTATATATTATGTATATAGTAATTGAAAACTCCTACTTCCATAGGTAATTGCACTGTTGCTGTGGGCTTTTTCCATACTGATGGCCTTATTTACTCCAAACATTAATATTGTTGTGAAGTTGTTGGGCAGTCTTGCTGCTGTGTTCATCTTCGTGTTCCCTGGTGAGTGTATGGTTTGATTATGGTTTGATATTTATGGTACTCAACATATTGTGTTATATGGCATCTTTTTTATCCTTATCATATAACTTTTGTTATGAAAAAGAGTTCTATCCTCAGTACAAAAAGGGATACAGCAACACAGACACCAATAAAAAACATAGGTGACTAATTAACCTTATAGTAACTTAAGTACCTCAACTTAAGTAACAGTGGTACACATTGGAAGCATAAATAATATTTTTCTTTTTTTCATATCACAGGAATGTGCTTGCTCCAGGAAGTCATAGGCAAGCGTGCTAATCTCATTCCGCTGATCTGGACTCGGAAAGTGCTTGTAGGTGTGGCTATGTTTTACATTGTTGTGGGAATGTTTGCCTTTGGGTTGGCCTTCACCCTGGGAGTGGAACACATCATTCAACCTGATAGTACGCAGCCTTTATGTAAATGACAATTTATTTAGGAATTAGGTAATAAAGTAGTTTATTTTAATATTATAAATTTCTTATGTTGCTCACTGATACTTTTAATACACTTTCAATCACTATGTGATTGAAATTGTATTTTATATTTCTTAAGCTCTCTTTAATATTTGTTTTAATTGAAATAAGGTTGTAAATTGTTTCAATTGGTTGTAGTGAATTATAATTAGAATTTTTGAAATTTAAAAATAATTTTACATTGATATTTTGAATAAGGAAATGCTAGTCGAATATATTTCATATGATCAGTCAAAGCCAAGAGTCTTACCACATCCTCATAACCTTTGATGATGTCCAGCAACCAGTGGTGGGCGCTGTTAATCAAAAAGTTAACTTTGTTAACCGTTAATCTGTTAACCCAAAAATTTATTTCGATAACCGTCAATCAGTAAATTCTTTTGAAAATGTAACGGAAGTTATCGATAAACTGTTAACGTCAATTTTTATCATAGAAAAAAAAGTTTTTGCTCTAAAACCACTTAAAAACATCTTTGAAAAGTGCCAAAACTATAAAATCAGCCTTTATAGAGTTTTTTAAGGGCTTCAGAATCCAAAAAACTATATTTAATTTTTACTTAAGAGTTAAAAAAGATAGATTTTATAGTTTTAACTTTAAAATAAACTAAAAAAGGCTGATTTCATATTTTTGGGTTTGTTTTAGGTTCTTAAAGGCTTTTAGAGCCAGAAAAGGGTGAAAAAATCTTAAATGAGTTAACGGAAGTTAAATGTAATGGAAGTTAATTTGTCCGATAATGATTTCCAAAGTTAACTTAAATGTTAACTTCGTTGATTAACGATTAACTCATTAACGGTTTGGTGCCCACCTTTGCCAGTAACCCTTTAATAGTACAGAAAGCTTCATACTATGTGGTCATGCTGTGTCATTCTAGTTTACCATGTACAAGTTATCCTTGTGTGCTATCTCAATATGGTTGTGAATGGCAAACCTAGAAACATAAATGTTAAAAAGAAAGTCAGTTATGTTTATTTAGAATGGAATGCATTACCACTGGAATTAAAAAAAAAATTACACTGTACTATTAAGAGGGTTACTGCATACACATTAGGGTTTTGATAGTGTGTATTGTAAGTGTTGATTGTTCATGATTGTAGTCAACTTGCTTATCTAATCATGCTATCTATGATCTGTTCCAGAATTATATGTACAGTAAAACCTCAATATAACGAACCTATTGAGACGGGGGGTCTGATGTTATATCCGATAATTCGTTATATCTGAAGTTCGGTAAAAATACTGAACGAGTTTGCTATATACGGGATTTCTTTCGTTAAGACGTGTTCATACAGAGTTGTTACAGGGGTACTGAATTTAAGTGTATTGGTGTATGTTACATTAGACAAAAATCAACAAACAATTTAGTAGGTACGTAGTAGGTAGCAAGTGGCGAGAGCACAAGTGCGACCAACCCTTCACAGTGAGAGCTAACTGTGGACTGAGTGGCGTGCGCATCTGCGCATTCATGTTTAAACAAAGTGGAGAGTTCGGCCAGCTCACTCCACGCCTCTGATATAACGAACTTTGGTTCGTTATATCCGACTTAGTTCGGCCAGGAAATGATGTTCGTTATATTCGAAATTCGCTATAAGCGGGTTCGTTATATCAAGGTTATACTGTATTTAGCAGTTAAGAAAGATACCGGTTGATTTATTTTGTTGAGTTTGAGTTTATTATATTATATATATTTTTATGAAGATGACATATTTTCATAACTAATACTCATGATACAGATTTGTATAATAAGCCTTCTTTCAGTGAGCTCAGAACGAAGCTCTAACAGTATTATTATGGATTGTAGGTAAGATACCATTGTGTACTCCTTAAAAAGTGAACCAAGTAAAAATTGTAAAATGAAAAGGTAAGGTAATGTACACTCTCACTGATTGATTAAGTAAATATAAACTATTTGTAACCTTCTGGCTCACATGAATAGCTAGAGCAGACCAACAGACTGATATTATGAGTTAATTTGAAAAACTTTGCCAAATGTTGTAATACATATATATGTATATATTTTCTAAATCTATCTATACACCTGGCTTATATCCCCATAAAACGAGGTAGCCAGCCACCACAAAACATTTAGGTTTCGGGGTCTTTACTCTCCTCTCCTCTTCTGCACCCTGTCTTTTCATACAAAGGAGGGCTTCCGAGACCCCTTGCTCAGTCCCTCTTTGTTGCTTTTTATGATCCGCATAGAATAGGTTGGTAGTATTCTTGCAGCCCCACCAAAAAGATATATACTTTTCTATTGATATACACTACAATCTCAACTTTTGTTAATATGTAATTAATGCTCATTAAATATAAATGAAAATCATAAGAAGAATGAATGATTTTACTATGACACTCATCCATAAAACTTGCAGCCATTCTATGTGTTGCTGCTGCAGCCATCAGTAATGGTGACTGGTAAGTAAGATGGTACTGTGAGTGGATGTAGTTATATAGTTGTAGTGTTCAGGATTTAAGGTCAAATTTGTGTTGTCTGTCTCTATTTCTACACTTTTCCGCTTTACTTTCAAACTCATGGATGTATTTTGTATTTAATATTTCTGCCTGAAATTTTGCTACCCCATAATACATAAATATACATACTACATTGAATTTACATAAATAAAGGTACAAAAAGAAAAAAAAGTTAGTTTCGCTGATTATTTGGGTATGTACTGTAGTGGCCAGTCATATCAGTCTCCATGCAAGGTCACATATAATAAAACATCCATCCCACCACTGTTTCTCCTAAACATTTTAACATTTATGTAGTTATTCCATCCACACCTGCAGCTTTACTACACTTAAGGTTGTCTATTGCTTTCTTTACTTCCTTTCTATCAATTCCTTTCTACACACTCGCTTTCCACCCGTTTCCATTTCCATGCTCGACATTGTTACTTCCTTTTTTGTTTTCTCATTCATTAATCATACACAGTGTCTCTTTATCAGAAACTCCTTCCTATCCCTTACTTCTCACATTCATATCCTTCTCACTCCTCTTTTTTTTTTTTTTAACATCCTTCCAAAGCAACTTTTTAATTTCTTAAAATCCAAACTCAGCTTTATATCAAACTAAAACAAAATATTGATGTGTAATTTTTAATACTTATTATATACTGATAATACGCAAAATTAATGAAGAGAATATGTGATGTGAGACATTAGTCCTTAACGCGCATGCGCAACATGGCCGCGAGGAACTATTCGGTACTGAATCAGACATCACTTTACAGTGTCACGTACGTACTGTTCATCTTGGCCTGTGGACTGGCTGTGCATTGATTGTACTGATCTTTTCAAGGACTTAAGAAAGAAAGTGGCTCAGTTTAAGGCATGATGATTCCCCAGAATAATGGAAATAATAGGAGTAAGTTTCACTTCATGCCGAATGCTTCAAAACGGTGTTAATTCTTTCCAGTGTTAGGTGCGGTGTTGAAAGTACCTCAGAGCTTAGTCTGATTAAGCCTCATGCTGTGTCCGCTTGAACCATCGTGAGTCAGGTTTCTTAGGCGCTTATTAACTCTTACAACAATGACGTTTGTATAATACAATCACAAGCTCTAGCCTCCACGAGGTGGAAGTAACTCAAGCCTGTCGTGTTCATTTGGCTCCACACCAGACCGAGGTAAGGTTATGGCAGCTTTCCCACAGTTTATATGTAAGTGATACAGCGTGATGGATTGCAAAGGCATGTTTGATGAGAAGCAGTTTTACAGAGGGATAGGGCACTAAGCTAGTAGTTACGGAAAAAGACGGTAAATGTTTACATCGTCACCATAATGGCGTGTGGCTACGAAAAAAAAAAAAAAAAAAATGGCGTCTACGCCTCGTTTAATCCCTAACTTTTGGTAATAGAAAACATTTGATATCTTTTAAATCAACATAACATAACATAACCTACATTAACAAACCTTAACCTATATTGACAAATATCAGAACATTGTTCGGTAAATGTTTATATCTTCACTATAATGGCGTCTGTTTACGAAATAAATGGCGTCTGCACCTCTCCAACTCCCTACTCTTGGTCAGAGATAAAATTTGATAGTTTCTATATCAATATAACCCAACCTAACCTAACCAAACCTTAACCTACATTGACAAATAACAGAACCTTGTTCAAACCAAACTAAACTAAATAAACTAAAATAATACCGGACTTTCAAAACAATCATTTGTATCGTATACAACCATATATATATATATATATATATATATATATATATATATATATATATATATATATATATATATATATATATATATATATATATATATATATATATATATATATATATATATATATATATATATATATATATATATATATATATATATATATATATATATATATATATATATATATATATATATATATATATATGTATATATATATATATATATATATATATATATATATATATATATATATATATATATATATATATATATATATGGTTGTATACGATACAAATGATTGTTTTGAAAGTCCGGTATTATTTTACATCTTCACCAGAACGCTCTAAAGATTTCAGAGTTATATGTTTGCATTACCTGATGCATTTTGAGAAGGTTTTCTTGATTACATTTCCGTTGCAAATTCTTAATTTGTGAGATATTTAATGTTTTCTGTGAGACCTTCTCTTCGAAAAGTAAAATTTAGTTTGGTTTGAACAAGGTTCTGTTATTTGTCAATGTAGGTTAAGGTTTGGTTAGGTTAGGTTGGGTTATATTGATATAGAAACTATCAAATTTTATCTCTGACCAAGAGTAGGGAGTTGGAGAGATGCAGACGCCATTTTATTTCGTGATTATATTATAATTATTATTGTGTTGCGGTGTGTTTGCATCTTCATGACACACCTGAAGGAAAAAAAACCTGAAAATGAAAACATATAATAACGTATAGATTTAACACTCACCACGTCACATCCCACGGAGCGTCTTTTTCCTCCTCCTCTGATGGACGAAGAGGAGGAGGAGGAAGAGGTTGGTGTCTAGGAGGTGGAGGAGGAAAAAAAATCTAAGGTTGAGAACCCTAACTTTTGCGTAATAAAATTTTAAAATCTTATATAACCGAACCTAACTGAACTGTACCTAACCTAACTTAACCTAACCATAACCTAACCGTAACCTAACCTAACAACCTTAACCTAACCATAACTTAATCTAACCTAACAAACCTAACATAACATAACCTAACATAACTTCAAAGACGTTTTGCGAGGTAAATAATGGTTTCCGCCGCCTGAAACCTTCACAGATGTGTTGAGTACACTATGTATAGTATGTAGGGAAGGAGAAAAAAAAGAAGGGTGGCGTAGTGATTGTTTAGTTTTACCGGGATTTTTTTTTATATTTAATTTATTTTTCCCTTAGCCAGTACCCTTTCAATGTAAAAAAAAAAAAAAAAATCACACGACATTAACACCAAATTCGCTATATATTACGACATTAACACTAAAATTCGCTATATAACACGACATTAACTGATTTTATTATATAATACGTCATTAACACTAAATTAACACTGATTTTGCAGTCTCTAGTGTCTGAACGCACTTTTGAACACTAATAATTACGGTTTGAGGCTTAACATCACAGTCCTTACCGCAGAAAACATTTAAATAATCACTACGTAGCGTTAAAATAACTTTAATTATCTTTCTCCATTTGTATAATATCTTTCTTATCAAAATTAAGAATATTCACACATGACACTTCACTGATCACGCGCCATTTTTCAACTGAGGCTGGGGAGGGAAGAGCGGGGAGGGACTCTGAAAACAATAGCCGATATGAAACAATTAATCTGATGGGCTCAAGAAGTATTGTGTGTATAAGACAATGAATACTATTGGCTATGCTTTCACTAGATGCCACCCCCATCATACAAATTTCCCGCCATATTTCAACTGAGCGGCGGAGGGAAAAGTAGGGGGCAGACTAAACCATAGCCGATAGGAAACAATGAATCTGATTGGCTTAAGAAGTATTGTGTGTATAAGACAATGAATGCTATTGGCTATGCTTTCACTAGTCCTCACTAGGTGTCTCCCCG
>JAXIVD010000693.1:35000-67500 GCA_036785275.1 Cancer borealis | reverse complement strand
TTTTACTTTTTATTATCTTTTACCTAAAGTGTTATAAAATTTCAATTGTTTTATATGATTTATTGCCATTTTATTTTTGATTTGTTTTACACACTGTAGTATTTGCTTGAATATTACTCTGAGGAGGTGATCGTGTGAGGTCCTTCCAGCCACCCAAGTACAGCCTTAACCCGACTTCCGTATATGACGCACGAGTTTTCCTCTTCAATAACAGATCCTTGTCTCACAACATCAAAAATCACTAACCTCCTTTCCGCCCGGGACTGGTCAATGACGCCTTATGGGCCATTCGTTACGCAAATTGTTATTGAGCGTCCAGCGGCCGCGTGAACTGTATGGGAAATCTATGGTGGTTCGGGTAAGGAATGGTGATCTCCATAACAATCAGAGAGCCGAGCCACCACACACCCCGCGCCTGAGTCTGCCACGGCTATCGGCCTGAGTGATAAAATGGTGCATGAATGGCCGCCAGCCTCCCGGTAGTAATCGACTCCCTTGGGCGAGGCGCGCCGACACGGTCTTTGCTTGACCCTTAAGGCCCCGCCGCGTAAGGGTGTGCCAGGACCCAAGACGGAGAGAAGCGACAGAGAACATCTAGCACTCTGTATTTCTGTAGTAAGGACCATTCTCGCTTGCTGCTGCCGCCCTGGGAGTGGAGGGACGCATGCATGCTGGAGTCGCCTCACGTTGCCGGGACTGAGGGGCAAACTGCTAATTCGGTGGGTCAGCAGTTTTTCATTAAAACCTCAAGGATATGGTCATGGACGATCATGGTGTTTGAACGAATTTTTGCTGTCTGTCATGTCCTGTGTCTCCACCTGAGAAAGAAAATTATGTGCCTGCCTGCTTGCCTGCCTTGCGGAGAGGACTGCACGTAAACACTGTGTGTGCGAAGCGGGTCGGAAAATGTTCTCCCATTTCCTCCCGAGAAGGACGACGGCGTGTGGTCTTGAGCCGACCCTCCTCTGACTCTCCTTAACCCTCCGCCCCTCATCCCTTCATGTATTGGTTTCCAAACAATTGGTGAGCTCTTAATCCCGCCCCATTGCTGGCCATTACCAGGGCCATTAATCCTGGTGGCGGTGGGGAAGCGTGGCCGCCGCCTCCTGGGTGGTCTGTCAGCCAAACTACAACGACTCACACTCAACCCGGTGCTGTCCAAGGTCTTCAGTGTCACTCTACAGGCACTCCAAGGCAGGCATGGGTTTGGGGCGAGGCAGAAGGAAAGCACAGGAAAGTAAGGGAGGAAAGGAGGGGACTAAGGCGGAAGGAGGAAGGAAGGAAAAGAGGGAGCATCTGTTGGTCATGACAAACGCAGAGATCGACCGAATGACGTATAATTCCTGGACAACCGCCTCCACGCTCTTCATGCTGAGTAGGGTGGCGGTGGCGCAGAGGCAGGGAGGGAGGGAGGGAGGGAGGGAGGGAAAGAAGAAAGAAGGGAAGGAAAGGAGGGAAGGAAGGAGGAAAGATGGGGTCAGTGCCAGTTTGTTATCCTGTCGTGTGTGTGTGTGTGTGTGTGTGTGTGTGTGTGTGTGTGTGTGTGTGTGTGTGTGTGTGTGTGTTTGATAAGTTATTTTACAAGCTCGTGTTTTGTTTGCACAATATTCACAATCTCTTTCATGTCATGTTGCGTCAGGAAATAGGAATGTGAACACTCCAAAAACTCTTTTTACCCACTTCCAAAACGCTTGTCATCCATTTTCAAAACGTTCTTCATCCACTTCTGAACGTTCTAAGTGAGTTGCGTTTAAACATTAATAAATCAAAACGTTTCTTCAGACATCTCGAAAACACTCAATTAATGTTATGAACGTTACAGAATCGCGAGTCGCAATTGTTTTTTCTTTGCTTGTTCTTGCGGTGTGATTTATTTGATTTTTATTGATTTATTTGTTTTCTCTGTGTAGTTTAACTGCCTGTCTTAGTATCTCTCTCTCTCTCTCTCTCTCTCTCTCTCTCTCTCTCTCTCTCTCTCTCTCTCTCTCTCTCTCTCTCTCTCTCTCTCTCTCTCTCTCTCTCATTCTCTTCTCTCCCTTTCTCCTATCCTTTCTCCTCTCTTTCCTTTCTCACTCTCTCTCTCTCTCTCTCTCTCTCTCTCTCTCTCTCTCTCTCTTCCTCTCTCCTCTCTCTCTCTCATCCTTCTCTCTCTCTCTCTCTCTCTCTCTCTCTCTCTCTCTCTTTCTCTTTTTCTCTCTCTCTCTTTTTCTCTCTCTCTTTTCTCCCTCTCTCTTCTTTCTCCCTCTCTCTCCTTTCTCCTCTCTCCTTTCTCCTCTCTTTCCTTTCTTCTCTCTCCTTTCTCCTCTCTTTCCTTTCTCCTCTCTCCTTTCTCCTCTTTCCTTTCTCCTCTCTTTCCTTTCTCCTCTCTTTCCTTTCTCCTTTCTCCTCTCTCTCTCTCTCTCTCTCTCTCTCTCTCTCTCTCTCTCTCTCTCTCTCTCTCTCTCTCTCTCTCTCTCTCTCTCTCTCTCTCTCTCTCTCTCTCAATGCACCAGAAAGACGGCAGGAACATTTCAGGGTGCGCACAGTATTTCCTCGTCCCGCCGGTGCCTCGTTGGGCCAAGATATCGATGCCTCTCTGCGCCAATTCAGCGACAATCTTGGCCGTGATGGGAACGCCGTGTCATCGTGTAAGGTTAGCGGCGTCAGAGAGAGCAGATTCTTTCTCCATCTAGCGGATAGTGTCACTCCAAACCTTCCTAAATCGTAGCCCGTTCTGTAACTTTCCCCGTCTTGCCGCTGGGTATTTTTAAGGGGACGGGGGGAGGATCTGATGCTGTGGATGGTGTGTGGGTGTTTGGTGGGATCAGGGGCGCAGGTCTTGGGCTCCTGGTGGTGGTGTGGATCGAGTATGTTCAAGGTGTTTGGGAAGAGAACGAACATCAGAGGCGAGCGATCGATACTTGGCAGGGAGGTGAGGTGTCAATGAGCAGACAATTATGTTAATGTTATGGACTTATTGATTGTGATTTATGGATGCACGAAGGAAGCGACGAGCCGCGCTTTCGTAATGGAATGAGAATTATTTTTATGTACACGTTCCCCTGGAGTAGGACGAGTGGGATGGAGGTGCATGGGAGGGGGCGACCGTGTTGTGGTGGGAAGGGGAGGAGATAAGTCAAACATGGCAATGGAAGGGCTGAGACTTTCTATCGACGGACCACAACCCGTTGCTGCACAGTCTTGGGCGTCCCTCAAGCGTTCGTCATGTGACTGTTGATCATGTCATCGTCGGGTGTAATGGTGTCCCTTTTTGAACGTCAAGGGTTCTGCGGTGCGTGGGTCAGGCGGGGCTGCCAGGATATATCTGCTGTCTTGCTTGGTGCTGGCTAGTTTTTTTGGTGCAGCAACAGCCAGCGGTCAGGTGTTGTGGCTCAGATGGGCTGTTAGGACAGGAAGGCGAGGCTCAGGTCATTTGAACGATGGACAGAAGATGCAAGTACTGTTAGTTACTTACGCGACGGCGTGACGGGGAATGATGTTGTGCGGCTACTTGATTAAAAAAATAATTGTATTGGAGGTGAAGTAATGACATTCATTTGAACTTGCTGAATGCATGGAAACTAAAGCATATTCGTGAGGGAGCATAGACGGCTTGTGTGGTGGTGGTTGTTTGTGTGGAGCGAGTGAGGTGAGAGTTTATCGTCTAACGAACATTTATTATATTGTTTTCCCTTATAGTCATGATTACAAATGTGCTCAGTGTTGTACTATGTATATATATATATATATATATATATATATATATATATATATATATATATATAATATATATATATATATATATATATATATATATATATATATATATATATATATATATATATATATATATATATATATATATATACGTACATATGTTCATATATAAATAAATAAATGAATATATATATATATATATATATATATATATATATATATATATATATATATATATATATATATATATATAATTTATATGGACAGATGAGGGTGTGCACTATAATACGGTCAGCGCAGCATGGATGTGGAAGGTGCAGGAAGTGAATGCCGGTTTGTAATAACTATAAGAGTAAGAGGAACACATGGGGAGTACCAGAAGTCCATTTGTTACTGAACACGGCGAGAGAAAAAGTAAATTTCATTTCCTTCAGAAAGTGCACGCAGCAGGGGAGGAGAGGAGGACGGGACGACGGGACGACAAGGCACCGCCCCCTCCCCTTCACCTGCCCCACCCACACCTCCTTCCAGCCCAGCAACGCGTTGTGAAGGCAGGCTGGAGGAAATTAATAGTAAACACTATGTAATCACACCTACACCCACACCCACCCTCCCACACACACACACACACACACACACACACACACACACACACACACACACACACACACACACACACACACACACTATCTCTTAACATTGTGACTAACTTCATGACGTCATTTTTCCATTACTACCGTGTATGACCATTAGTTTCATATTTACATCAACACAAACATGCATATGAAAAAAAGCTGCAAATCTTAAATCAATATGTATTCAAAAATTTTTGTATCGTCAGTGAACGCAGTGCCTCATTGTTTGTATGTGAAGCAGTGATAAGTATGTGGTGTAGGCGTCACTATAAAAAATCTGAAAACCTACGCCAAATAACAGGCGAGGCAAGTCCATCTGTGCCTCCATAAGCATATTGGCGCCAACGGTTAATTGATATAAAAAAAGGCTACAAAATGCGTCGCTTCATAAGAGGAAGAAGTTACCTCCCTCCACACACTTCCATGGATGGGCTTATGGTAGTACATTAACGGTGGCAGTGTGTGTAAGGAATCCTCTACTCACCATGATGGAGGATAATTAATCAACACACGAGAAACTGTATCCATTTCCTTTCTTTTACTTTATTTTTATCCGGGTGAGATTTTGAGCTGAATGGAATAAGAAGTATACAATAGTCAGTGGATGTCTCTAATCTTTATTGAACAAATGACGTAATGACTGAAAATCTTAGACACACTATATATGAATTTTACTGCCATTGATTCACCGAGTTTCAGAACGTATCGGACAGAATGAAGAGGAGACTATTTACATGTACGATGATGGGGTGGGAGGGCGAGGGTGGTGGTATACTGCGGTGGTGGTGGTGGTGGTGGTGGTGGTGGTGGTGGTGGTGGTGGTGTGAAGTACTGTTGGTGTAGTGTTGGGTACAGTGTTGTAATGGTAGTGTATTATTACCACATCACTATATGTTTGTAGTATGGTGGTGGGGGTGGGGAGCTAATTTTTATGGTAGTGGAGGTAGTGTGCGGTATAATATTATATAGTACGTGCAGTGGTGTGATGGTAGTGTTGGGCATAGTGGTGTGGTGGTGGTGAAGGTGATGGTGACAAGCTTCGTGGGGTAGTGCTGGTGTGTGCATATTTTTGATGTGGTAGTGGTGGTGGTAGTGGTGGTAGTGGTAGTGGTAGTAGGCAGCTTAATTCACTGTTACAAGGTACAGTACACATATACATCTAGTGCAAGACGCTGCTGTATGGAATAATGCTGCTTGTCAAACATAAAGAAAGTGTGATTATGTATAAGAAGAGTCAAGTCTTACTATGCCTGGAATATTATTTAAGTATTAGTTTTAACCTCTAACACAAAACATGCGTAACAAAACATGGAAGTCATTGTTTTTGTAATATATATTGTATGAGGACTTCTTTTCTTACCGCCTCTTTTACTTCGAGTACTTAGCTAATCAAAGCCAGTCCATGTTCCGTAGTAAGTGTGTTCAGATTTGTGGACCCGTTGTAAACGCTGCCATGAGTGTAATCTGCAAGATGTATATGTGCGCGCGAGTGTTTAACGATTTTTTTTTTTTTAGTTGTCTGTACAAGATAAACAAAACTAATGTAAACGAATCTTCAGTGTCCGAGCCCCACTTCCCCTCCTTCCCACCCCCTCCATCCCTTCCTTAATCTCATCCCCTCACTGTCTTCCTCCACCCTACCGTCCCTTCCTTCCCCCTGACTCACCCAGCTGGTAATACGCATCCCATCATAAGAGGCTCCTTGCCCCTAGACGCACCCAGCCCCGCCCCGCCCCGCCCCGAGCTGATAAGGCCTCGGCATCACCATCAATCACGCGTACAATTAGAACACTTGAGCATCTGGCCGCTACCTCGCCGCCAGCCTGCCCCGCTGAGGCGATCTCTGTGTTGCAGCGTAAACTCACGAGCCCCTCTGTTTGTGTTGCAACCCGACCCCCTGCATCTGCAACTTACCCAGCGGGGCGTCTTGTTCGAAGGAGGGCGAGGGTGGTGACGGGAATGGGCCAGGGCAGGGACGGGGGTGGGGTATAGGATGGCTCCGTTCCCGTCCTTCACGACTGGCGATGGGTGACGGGTAACCTGTTCTCATGTACCTTCCTTCCTTCCTCTCTTACTCATCCTTCCCTCTCCCGCCTTCCCACCTTCCTTCCCTCCCTCCTTCCCTCCAGTGTCCTCCGTCAGCTTCCTTCACTCCATCCACTGCGGGACTCTCTTCCTTCCTCTGCTTACTACCTCGTCTACACACACACACACACACACACACACACACACACACACACACACACACACACACACACACACACACACACACGTCTATGTCCCACGCGTTGGCTTGTATCCATTATTTCTGCGTGGTTGTATTACTTCTTTCTTGTGCGTCTTATTTCCTGTCATCCGCTCGCCACCTGCCTGCCTGCCTGCCTGCTTGCCTGCTTACCTGCCTGCATACCTGCCCGCCTGCTTACCTGCTAACAAGTCATATATATTTTCCCGCAATGTCATTCCCCCTGCACTTTTTTTGTTTTTTTTTTGTTTCATCTTCCTCGGTCAGTCATCAACGAGTGTCTTTTCACCTCTCTCTCTCTCTCTCTCTCTCTCTCTCTCTCTCTCTCTCTCTCTCTCTCTCTCTCTCTCTCTCTCTCTCTCTCTCTCTCTCTCTCTCTCTCTCTCTCTCTCTCTCTCTCTCTCTCTCTCCTTCCTTTACCTCCATTCGTATTATAGTTAATTTATTTGTCAATCATAATTTTCTCTTTCCCTAGTTTGCTAATTTTCTTTATTTCTATGTAGTTCTTTAACGCCGTGATTCCTACTCTGTGTGTGTGTGTGTGTGTGTGTGTGTGTGTGTGTGTGTGTGTGCGTGCGTGTGTGCGTGTGTGTATGTGTGTATGTGTGTGTGTGTGTGTTTCGAACTATAACTTTTGATTAAGAGGTCAAGGACTTGTTTAACCGCTGACGAGGTTGTTGAAGAAATAGTAGTAGTAACAGTAATAGTAGTAGTAGAAGTAGAAGTAGTAGTAGTAGAAGTAGAAGTAGAAGTAGAAGTAGTAGTAGTAGAAGTAGAAGTAGAAGTAGAAGTAGAAGTAGTAGTAGTAGTAGTAGAAGTAGAAGTAGTAGTAGTAGAAGTAGAAGTAGAAGTAGAAGTAGTAGTAGTAGTAGTAAAATAAAAATGGAGGAGGAGGAGCATGAGGAGAAATAAAAAATGATAATGATGATGGTAATAATAATGATGATGATGATGATGATGATGATGATGATGATGATGATGATGATGATTGGTGGAATCTGGACCTGTTTGTAGTGTTATCTTGTAGCCTCTGATAGACTGCTGACGTGTTAACAGATGCTCTAACTCGCAATAATAAGCAACACAAGGCAGGTTTTTTTTTTTTATCTCTCTCCTCCTCCTCCTCCTCCTCTTCCTCTACCTTCTCTTCTATCTCCTCCTCTACCTCCTCCTCCTACTCTATCCTTTACTCCTGCTCGACCTCCTCTTCGTCCTTCTCCTCGTCCTTGTCTTAGTCCTCCTCCTCCTCCTCCTCCTCCTGAATCTTTTTTTTATTGCTTCTTTCTTCTTCTTTTGTTGCTTTTTTGTTTGTGTATTTTTTATTTTTTTTGTTTGTTCTTTTTTTTTTTTTTTTTACTTTTTTTCTTGCTTGCTTTTATACATCATCATCATCATCATCATCATCATCATCATCATCATCATCATCATCATCATCATCATCATTATCATCATCATATTAACTCCTTCTCTCCTCTTCCATATTTTCTTACGACTACTACTACTACTACTACCACTACTACTACTACTACTACTACTACTACTGTGATTGATGAAGAGGATGATAAAGGTGAAGATGAAGTGGTTCCACAAGTTTGATATTCTTAGTGTGTCATCATTCTCACTCACTCACTCACTCACTCACTCACTCACTCACTCACTCACTCACTCACTCACTTACTTGTTTACTGTCTTAGACTCTGTGTTATGTTATGGCCACACCATAGAAAGGACACTCAAGATACTCTCTCTCACCTGTAAATTATAGTGTTAAGCTTCTCTCTATTTCTATTTCTATATTTTTTTTCATCCCTGTACGGTAGATTTAATGCCAAAAGTTAACAATTTCCTTATCCGACGTGTGTACCAGAAAAGGGCCAAGAAGGGGATATATACCATGTTGTGTTCGGGGCTCACCAACTCCTCAGAGCACTTGTCGAACTAAAAAACTTAAGCCTTCCAGATGGATGAACTATGGGTCCCATTGTTTATCTTATTTGAGTGTATTTTATTCGATTCTATAACCTTTGTTTGGTCTATGATCGTTAACATAAACATCTGATATGTAAATAGGAAAACAGGTTTGGTTATATCTGCGTGCACAGTGTGTTGTAAGTACGAGATTATAATGAGGTTACAATGAGAAGGCGTAGTAAGGCGTAGATCCCACCCAGAATGGAAATATACTTTAGGATCATGGCGGCCGTATGGATACCAACTCTGGGTCTCGCTGGCCAGGAGACACATCAAAAACTGTCAGAATATACCTGTTCACTAATAATATCACGATGCCTTGGTTTGTCTGGGTGGGTAAGGAATTCACTAAGGAATATATTTTTCATCAGTGCATTAAGGAAAGCTGCTATTTTTGTTCAGTTAGAGTATAATGACAGAAGGTAGTAATGTCATCCTTAACCTTCTCCTCCAGGCAAGTACTGAGGATCCCCGGCAGGACCTGTCTTCACCTGAGGAGTGGCAACGCGTCGCCCCTCAACACTTGGCGCGGCTTCCTGCATGCGGTGAGTACACTTGTCACTGCGTTAACAGGCGTGGCGTGGTGTGCCTCTTGGACGGTGTGTCAGGAGGTGCTCGACACAGCTTCGTTAGGCAGCGGTAACCCGAGTGGCCTGTCCATTACCCTGATCAAGGGGCTTCAAGGGGCTTCCCCATGAGTGGTTTTCAAGAGTGTTTGCCATTTCATACAAACCGGGAAATTCCGTGCGTACTTCAGTGTGTGTGTGTGTGTGTGTGTGTGTGTGTGTGTGTGTGTGTGTGTGTGTGTGTGTGTGTGTGTGTGTGTGTTTTAGAGAAACACTTGTGGGGTATCTAAGGAGGGTTTGTAGGAAAGTAATGTGTGTTGGTGTGTGGCGCGGCAGCGGAGCAGGGAAGGTGTTATGTTCAATGGGGTTTGCTTAACACACTTGATAGCACATTATACAGTACCTGCTCCTGTGTGTGATTGCAGGAATAGGGTGTCAGTAATACATTTGCTTACATATGATTGGTGATACTTATGGTTATACAATACAGCCGACACTCACTGGTGTGACGCATGTGTTGTCTAACTCACTTAGCTAAGGAGAGGCAGTTAAGGAGCGACAAACAAACCAGAGCAAAGTGGAAACAAAGATCCAGTAGTTATAGTTAAGGTCTATGTATGTTAACATGTAAGATGTCTTCCATCTCCGCGGGATTCTTCCTAACCAAAATTCCAGCTCAGACGACATATGTCCACTCCTTTTTCAGGAGAACTGTCTTTGGCGTAAAAAAATAATAGCTTACTTACTTAATTTGAAAAAAAGAGAATTAACTCCTTATTTTACAAATAAAAAACACATTGGATTTATATGTAAAAAAAAACAACTCAAAATATCAACCAGGTTTGCTATTGACAAAAATATTTTGAAGCCTTACACATAGATCCGTCGCAATGAGCTCTGATCTCCTTCGTGGAGGGTAATGGCTGACGATCACAAGTCCAGCGCGTGATCCTACAGATCCTAGCGAATTACAACGATATTAATTTTCATAACGAAGACTGTTGTGAACTGTGTTGGTTGACTGGTGACTGGCAGCAAGCATGGGTCCAGTGAAGCAATGAAACCAGCCAGTGTTGGGGCGTCAGATTTAACATGGTGGCGCGGCAGTCCTCCGTGCAGGGCGTCGGCATGTTGTCTGTTCCCTAGGATGCTCTACCTCATCACTGACTGTCGCTTATGTCGTGTATTATCATTACAACTGATAAGTGGAGCTTCTTGATGTTTTAAGTGGTGCGTCTTGGCGTCGGAGTCCTGCTTAACGACGTGTGTGGCTGTCTAGGGGAAGGTAATGAAGAAACCTGTACCTGCGAATGTCGTTACCTCTTATCAATTAACTGGAACACCTGCTGAGTGGTTAGGTGTTATGAAGGTAACGAAAACTGTGGCCTTGATCGTCACTCTGGTGAAGGAAATACACATAACGCGGCACTTACTGTGTGTGTGTGTGTGTGTGTGTGTGTGTGTGTGTGTGTGTGTGTGTGTGTGTGTGTGTGTGTGTGTGTGTGTGTGTGTGTGTGTGTGTGTGTGTGTTTAGCGTGTGAACATGTGGTAAGGGAAGCTATATTATAAGTGCTGCACCGCCTGGAGAATTCATTTGAAATTCTAACGCGTCGTAATGAGCCTCGTCAGGAAACCAAAACCCGGCCGGCAGGATAATAGAGTCTCAGATTATTTTCATTACCAAAGGATGTAGAGGCCTCGGGGTCAGCAGTATTCAGAGGCATTGCTTCTTTCTTTCTAATATTGTTGACTCTCTGTGATCATCGTAAAAGTGTAAAAAAAAAAAATTATTAAAAGTCTTTTCAATCATAATGTGAGGTTTCAACTCAAATGTTACTTCATGATAGTGATCTATTTTATTCAAAGTATTTGCTCGGCATCAGGTCTCATGTCAGTAATTGAGGTATCTGGTTACTTGTTCCCTCGTGTGGATTTCTGTACTACTGGGAAACATCAAGTGATCCAGTATTAGATAGTTATATATTTTTTTATTATGCAATAAAGATTTTCATCAGTAAATGGGATTGGCTGTCTGCGGTGAATTCAATCCGGCAATTATGTATTTTTTATCGTTCATTATGTGATAAGACAAGTACAAATGTCTATTGTGTATCACATCAGATGTTTTATGACAGTGAAAGGAACGTTTGTTTTTATCGTATTTTATTTATTTTCCTATATTTTTTTCAAGTCCTATCTTTAAAGGAGAATTAACGATGCACTTGTGTTGCGTTGGAAGTACAGCTGCTGCGAGTCTCCTTCCAATCAAGGCTGCATGGCGTGTCTCGGACAGATAGGGTGAAGGTCTAGGGTGAAGGTCAGCGTGGTACTGAGTCAGGAAGGTTTCGTGTACTTAAATTAAGGACGGCTGAGAGGACGTTTTGGGGAGGTGGAAGGTGAAGGGCATATGGTAATTTGCGAATAGATTTTGTTTGTGGCAGGAACGTGCATCTAATTCCGGGATATCCTTCCCTAGTTTTGTGTGATTACAAATTTACAAATCAACACGAACTCAAACCGAGGCTCATGATTTGCAGTGCCACCCACGGAGCTACACGTAGTGGGAGGAACGCGTAAAAAAACACAACACAAACACAAATAATGGACAAAAAGGAGGAGGAAAATAAAACGGATATATATATATATATATATATATATATATATATATATATATATATATATATATATATATATATATATATATAATTATAAAGGTATTTTCCTGTGTTATACTAAGCCATCATTGTCACGCGAACCTGCTACAATCTCACCCTCGTACTTCCTGCTCACCTCTACCTCCCACGCCGACCACCCGCCTCAGGGCAAGAAGAACCACCAACTATAATGAACAAAGAATACGAAACAGTCCTGCAAAATATAATCAAAGATACAATACAAGGGAATCACAGCATCTGAGGGAGTAAAGATTATCATCCTAGACCTAGAGTGATCAAAAAGACTCCATACCTTCAAACTCAGTCCCGAAGCCCACCTGTCAATGCCGTACGAGTATAGTAGGATATCTCTCTCTCTCTCTCTCTCTCTCTCTCTCTCTCTCTCTCTCTCTCTCTCTCTCTCTCTCTCTCTCTCTCTCTCTCTCTCTCTCTCTCTCTCTCTCTCTCTCTCTCTCTCTCTCTCTCTCTCTCTCTCTCTCTCTCTCTCTCTCTCTCTCTCACTTCTGTTTTTTCGACACAGGAATCCTTAATGCACTTTACCCCCGATCATCTTACACATCAAGTTATAAACATTTCTCGTAATCTTAATTGATTAATCAGGTGGCGTGGGTGGCGGGTGTTGACATAGCTACGGGGTGATGGGGGCGGTGATGAGGGACGGGCTTGTTGTGGGCGGCGAGGGGCGTGTTGACCATCCCGGCCCTCGCGCCCATGAATCACAGAGCCAAGAGCCGCGTTGACAGTGCCGTGGGTGGCCGCCAGGCACAACTGAGGGCGCGAGTAGAGAGGGAGAAAGCACTGCGGTGAGGCTGAGAGGCAAAGTAAAAGGGGAGAGTGAGGGAGGATGAATGATGATCCAGCAGGGAGAGGCACACGGAGGAGAAGCTGGTGTGTGTGTGTGTGTGTGTGTGTGTGTGTGTGTGTGTGTGTGTGTGTGTGTGTGTGTGTGTGTGTGTGTGTGTGTGTGTAAGGATTGCTGTTACTATTACCACATATATAAAGTAGACTGTGAGCTTTTTTACCAGCGTGAAGGAGTCGTCAGTAGGGCAGCGAGGATCTGTGTTGTCTGAATGATGACTAAAGATAGTCTAGTGACGTGATCCTTGTTCTCCTTATGTGGTGGCGTGAAAGAAAAACTTACTTCTGAGCACCAGTGTGTGTGTGTGTGTGTGTGTGTGTGTGTGTGTGTGTGTGTGTGTGTGTGTGTGTGTGTGTGTGTGTGTGTGTGTGTGTGTGTGTCGTCGGGTGACCGCCTCACCCTTGACCCCCACTCCCCTCTCGTTGTGTGATGCCCTGCGATAAGGACAACTGTTTCATGCTAATTAGCAACGTGTAGATAACCTCGTCTGATGGTTAGAGTGTTTCACTGCACCCCCTTCACCCCCTTTTTTTCTCTCTCTTTCTCTCTCTCTTTCCTTTTCTCTTGGTGGTGGTGTCGGTGGTGGTGGTATCGGTGGTGGTGGTGGTGTCGGTGTTGGTGGTGGTGGTGGTGGTGGTGACTGTTTATATCCGCTTCACGTCGCCACATAAGCGATGGTGCTCTTTCGCTTTAGGTTTCCGTTGGAGATGAGAAAATTCACTCCATCAGCTCTGCACCCTTGATGATGATGATGATGATGATGATGATAAGGAGAAGGAGGAAGAGGAGGAGTAAAGGAGGAGGAGGAGGAGGAGGGAGAGGAGGAGAAGGAGGAGGAGGAGGAAAGCTAGACTGTAAAGCTTGTATTGAACCGGAATAGGCGATAGAGGTCAGGAAGGAAAGCACTTGACCATGTTGAAAAGACACACACACACACACACACACACACACACACACACACACACATACACACATACACACATACATACAAAGAGAAGGAGAGAGAGAGAGAGAGAGAGAGAGAGAGAGAGAGAGAGAGAGAGAGAGAGAGAGAGAGAGAGAGAGAGAGAGAGAGAGAGAGAGAGAGAGAGAGAGGATGTGAGCCCTTCATTAGCTGAGGTCAAGTGAGAGTGCGAGGCCTCTTGCGGTCAATGGATAGGCAGTATGTCCTTAGGTGGTGACAGCTCCTCCTCCTCCTCCTCCTCCTCCTCCTCCTCCTCCTCCTATCTGGTTGAAATCGTAATGTGATATTTTCCCTTCCGCATCCTGATAATTATTCTGAGAGAGAGAAAAAAAAAAAAGAAATTATAAGGATAAAGATATATGATATGGAAGTAGGGAAGGAGGATTGCAATGGAAGTAGGAAGGAAGGAAGCAAGGAAGGAAGGAAGGAAGGTAAATGGTAGAGGGAATCGTGGGGGAGGAGGGAGGAGGAGGCCAGTATAGGGAAAGAGCGAGTGTTGGTGGTGTTGATGGTGGTGGTGGTAGTGGTGGTGGTGGTGGTGGTGGTGGTGGTGGTGGTGGTGGTGGTGGTGGTCGTCGCCGCTGGACAAGACTGAATGGCTCCAGCCTTTATGAATTAAGCCTTGATGTGCCGACAGAAGCTCCATTAAGATGAGATACGGTGATGAAAGTGAGGTGACGAGCGACCAGAGGAAAATGAGGGACGGTGACGGACGGGGATGACAGAGGGACAGCGACAGGGAGGGAAGGGTGAGGGCGGGACAAAGGTGAGGGGAAACAGAAGGATTGTGAAGGAAGGGAGATAAGAGGGGCGACAAGGTAGGTGAAGGATGGTGACGAGTAAAGGGGACAGTGAGAGGCGGGATCGTGTGGGACAGATGAAAGCTGCGGGACAGTTGTGGATGAAGGGACGTGGCCTGCAATGGCATGTCAAGGGTGGCACAGTACTGGGGACGAGGCCTGGCCATGCCCATACCCACAAGGCCTCGTGCCGACACCATCCCATTAGGGCGCCTCGCAGACTCGACATGAGACGGTCATCAGCTAATTGTTTTGATTGGGTTAGCTTACAGATCAGGTCAGGCGGGCGTGCAACATCGAGCCAGTTAAATAAACGAGGAGATAGCCCCTGGAGGAGGGCACGGCCGACACACTAATGGCTGTTTTCTCGCCTCCTCCTCCTTCGCCTCCTCCTCCTCCACTGTGATCGACCCTCGACCCTCAGCCCCACCACCAGCCCCACCCGCCCGCCGACCACCTTAGCCAGACACTCGTGCTCCAGCTGTTCATTATCGCCGCCGTGTGGATTCTGGTATTTGCTAATGATGAGTAATGAATCTGCTCCACTCGAGTGGTTGAGTTTGTTTATAAGAAACTTTCTGGTACTTCTGGGTTTATATATATAGTCTTACTGATATCAGTCTTCTAGAAAGCCCGGTCAGGTGGCGTGAATCTCCTCCCTCACACATACTTGACCCGTGGCGGGGCAAACACACATCAGCAAAGAGTCGTGTTTACACCTGGCAATGTTACAAGTACTAGTACAACACTGGCATCCTGTAACAAAATATATTCTTATCTACCAACTAATGACGCATTAAAAGAGACACTTACATCAATACTTACGTTGTTTCGTAGACTGAGATCTGGTGTCAGTTGGATGTGTTGGTGCCTGCCGTCATAGCAAACAGTGAAGCGTTACGCCACACGCTGAGGGTGGACGCACCATCCGTCTTGGCTAAAAAGGTCTGCTAGTTAGTGAAGCGGGTTAGTGGTCTGCCACACTCACGCTCAGGATGCTACAAGCATTATTAACCAAAGTTTTAATCAGTAGTTTTTACAGGCTTGTAGTGTCAACAACGGCAGCTTTTAAAATGATTGGCTTCGGTGAGGACTTCTGAAGCTATCAGAGGCTTGTACTTCTAAACTTTAATTTGAATACAACTGTTATACTTTCCATTTGAAAAAAAATCTCAATTGATTTTTGTGGGGTGGTGGTGGTGGGGACTGGTTTGGGATGGTGGTGGTGGGGACTGGTTTGGGATGGTGGTGGTGGGGACTGGTGTGGGGTGGTGATGGTCGGGACTGGTGTGGGGTGGTGGTGGTGGGGACTGGTGTGGGGTGGTGGTGGTGGGGACTGGTGTGGGGTGGTGATGGTCGGGACTGGTGTGGGGTGGTGGTGGTGGGGACTGGTGTGGGGTGGTGGTGGTGGGGACTGGTGTGGGGTGGTGATGGTCGGGACTGGTGTGGGGTGGTGGTGGTGGGGACTGGTGTGGGGTGGTGGTGGTGGGGACTGGTGTGGGGTGGTGGTGGTGGGGACTGGTGTGGGGTGGTGGTGGTGGGGACTGGTGTGAGGTAGTGGTGGTGGGGACTGGTGTGGGGTGGTGGTGGTGGGGACTGGTGTGGGGTGGTGGTGGTAGGGACTGGTTTGGGATGGTGGTGGTGGGGACTGGTGTGGGGTGGTGATGGTGGTGACTGGTGTGGGGTGGTGGTGGTGGGGACTGGTGTGGGGTGGTGGTGGTAGGGACTGGTTTGGGATGGTGGTGGTGGGGACTGGTTGGGGTGGTGATGGTCGGGACTGGTGTGAGGTGGTGGTGGTGGGGACTGGTGTGGGGTGGTGGTGGTGGGGACTGGCGTGGGGTGGTGGTGGTGGGGACTGGTGTGGGGTGGTGGTGGTGGGGACTGGTGTGGGGTGGTGGTGGTGGGGACTGGTGTGGGGTGGTGGTGGTGGCGACTGGTGTGGGATGGTGATGGTGGGGATTAGTGGAGGGCGGTGATGGTGGCGGTGATGGGGACTGGTGGAGGGTGGTGGTGGTGTGGGGTGGTGGTGGGGACTGATGTGGAGTGATGACTGTGGTCTGCGGGTACTAGCGTTTCAAGGGGATTGGAAAATATAACTGTGGTAGTGAAGTCCTTGATTTAATACTATAGCTGATGACATGCAGTGTAGAATTGGTGAGTGATTGCCTGAGTTTGAGGTGTGTGGCGGCAAGCGTCTCTCTCTTTCTCTTTCTCTTTCTCTTTCTCTCTCTCTTCACGGGCGCGGGACGTCAGTCTTAAATCGTGTCTGGGTGAAGCCCTTATGGCAGATTTAGTGTCAGGGGAGAGGAGGCGCCATTTTGTCAAACTAACGCCCCGGAAAGCTTGTCTGCGCCGCCACAACGCCTCGCCTCTCTCCCTCCGTCACGCCCGGCAAAGAAGAGGGAAGACGAGCGGAGGGTCGGAAGGAGGGGAGGAAGGAAGCGAGAGATAGGAAACTATTGGGAAAGAGTGAGCAGTGAGGAAGTTTGATCAAGTGAAGAGAGAGAGAGAGAGAGAGAGAGAGAGAGAGAGAGAGAGAGAGAGAGAGAGAGAGAGAGAGAGAGAGAGAGAGAGAGAGAGAGAGAGAGAGAGAGAGAGAGAAAAAAAAAAATTATACTAGTAGGAATGACTTCTTATTGGAGACGTGTTGGCAGCATTTATAATCACTACGCATTGTTTGTGTTGAGCAGCAAACACTTGCATGCTAACACCCACACAAGAGAAACGATAACGCCAAGTATTTATGTATATATCACTCCTGTTTTATCTCTGTTTTAACATGAATAACCTACATTACTTTTATTTAACACATTGGTAGAAAGTGGGAGTCTAACCTACATGGCGTTTAATCACAGTGCGCTTCTCTGTAACGAGTTATTCACACAGTAGCTACAGTATCATGGACATGCATCTCGTCTAGATTGTTGTAGCACATATATCTGTTTTCCATATGTATTACTAATGTGTGATTTCATACTGGGGTGGCTGGTTGGGTGTAATGTGTTTGTGTAGTGTGCAAAAGTCGAACCCCGGCCGGCGGATCAAGAGTCAAGAGTCCATAACAACTTTACCAGCTCGTCACCTAAATGTCTTGTTTATTCTTTTTTGCATTTTTTTTTGTGCGGCTTAAAAATCGATGTTACTGTGTGTGTGTGTGTGTGTGTGTGTGTGTGTGTGTGTGTGTGTGTGTGTGTGTGTGTGTGTGTGTGTGTGTGTGTGTGTGTCGTTAATCTCTTGATCATTCATATAATTCACACATTTGATTTGCTATCCGTAATATTACACTGAATGACATGAAGTGAATGGTTGAGGTTCTATTTACGTTCCCTCCCTCTTCCTCCTCTTCTTCCCTCCCTCTTCCTCCTCTCCCCACCACTCTTCTCTCCCTCCTCGCGCTCGGACGGTCGGTCAACAAAAACACAACTCCAATCAAACGCCACAACACCACGCCAACAAAACTGTCCGTCAAGCCTTGGCCCAGTCGAAAAAGTTGTCAACCCTAAAGCGAAGGCCAATTTGGATCCGCCGACAATACCGCCGCTAATGTTGTCATAATGGAGCGGATGACAGCGCCTGCCGACCTTTGGGCTACGGTAATCCTGTTGCCGCTATACACACGTCTCGGCGACCAGTCTGTGGAGGGGGGTGTAGGGTGAAAGGATTTTGGTGCACCAGCTAAGCGCTCCTCCCCACGGCTTGGCCCGCTGGAACCAATCTGTGAGCGGCACGCAGGATAGGATTACGATAATGCGGGGAGTGGGCGGGGTGAGTCTGGAAATTGTTTGTTCGAGGGGGACCACGAGTGACATGGGTCCGCTAGCAGGACGGACACGTCCCTCTGCATGGTGGTGGTGGCGGACTCTGCTCGATTCATGGTGGTGGTGGTGGTGATGGTGGTGGTGGTGGTGGTGATGGTGATGTAGAGGTGATGGTAGTTGTGGTGGTGGTGGTAGGTGTGGTGGTGGTAGTAGGTGTGGTAGTGGTGGTAGTTGTGGTGGTGGAGGTAGTGACGGTAACCCCAGCTGGGCGTGGACTGTGGTGACACTTCTACAGGGCTGCCGCCAGACGATGCTGACGCCGCCAGCAATTATATGCGAGGCCTTTTTACCGGAGTGCTGACAACCGTAACGTAGCCAACCCGACCCTGCCGCCGCCCGCGTCCCAACCCCTGCTGCTGCTCCCCACCCGACCACTGGCTTGGTGGCCGCCCAGAGTCCCTTGTTATGGCCTCGTAAGATGGTCAGTCTGGCGGTAAAGCGGTCAATAGCGTGTTTGTTTTGGGTGGGGATTATTGGGTAAAAAAAGAGAAAATACTGTAATTAGATGTATGATGTTATTGTGTTTTTTCATACGGCAGATGTGTTGCAGTAAATTTTCAAAAAGGAAGTTGTGATAACATACAACTGTTTGGTACTTACGTCCACGCATGTTGTGTAATCACCATCACCGTCACTGTCACCGTCACCGTCATCGTCACTGTCATAACGATAGGCGACGCAACACTCACCCTTCCCACACTCTCCTTGCGCCTGCCCCTTACTTATTGCTGTCACTTTTATTGCATGTCACCTGGCACTTATTATCTATCTGTATCTGAATTTATTTTCTTCTCATTGTTATTATTATTATTATTATTATTATTATTATTATTATTATTATTATTGTCGTTATTATTGTTGTTATTAGATATTACAACTCACTATGTATGTATGTTTTACCCATAGATCGGGCTATAAGAAGCTCTAAACTCTCTCCGGGTGGGTAATGGCTGGCGATCACGAGTCCAACGCATACTCCTCAAGACCCTGGTTAATTTCACACTTCTCATGTTCCCCTGGAGTATTTTTCAAACACGTGGTGAGTGTGTACTCATCCAAACTTTGTTACCAATGTTTACCTGCCCACCACTACGGGTGTCGTGGTGTGATTACCTCATATTTACCCACTGAATACTATTTTGACACGCTGTAAAAAGGCAGGAAACTCATGACTGATGAACTAAACATCAACTAGGTGTTCATACCTTCTAAGTGTGGTAGGTGTTATTAAATATAGGTAACACTACCTTAAAGGTAAGCTTGCGAACTACTTTGGTGACTGACTACACTGCCGTCTGACAGCCACTTTGTGAATGAATACATATAATCAACGATGATTGATTAGTGAAGCAGAGCATATATATTTCTGAACCATTAACGATGGTTGATATTACTAACTAAGCAGCTCGTATATATTGACAATGCTTCGAGACGCTCACCACTTGAAGTAAATGTTTCCAGAAAGAGGACTGATATTGACATCCTCCATGACTCAACATTACACATTACCGTGACAACTTACCCTTGAAAACCCTTTTAAGCAACTCTTGGAATACTTTACCAAAGTTTGGTAACTTCTGACATAGAAATACTTGAATCGTATCTCAGTCATTTGTCAGTCAATCATCCAGCGAGCGCCAGACTCCACGACCACATCAAACATTGAAAGCTGGTGAAGTTTAACATAACGAGTCCCTCTGTAACGGCGGCTGTGTAAAAAATCATAGTAATACTTTGCATGTAGTAGTTCCCTTGACAACGACAGTCAATACCTAGAAAACATAGAAGGCACTGAATGCAGGTGTTTTCGTTTTAATAAGTCAGACTAAAGTGACATAAACATTAGTTGTTGTAAGCACTTCACACACTCCTTGACGCAACTAACATTTCCCTGCAATTACGCCAAGATTGAACTGCACAAATTACAAGCTGCACGCGTACGACTACCAAGAAGTGACAAAACTGTGTAAATACAGTAACATATGTAACAAAACAAGCGAAGATATGATCATTATAGTTTTACCCTTGAAGTGTTGTGGAGTAGCGCGGGAAGCCAAGGCCAGAGGAGGACATACGGACACGGGGCTGTGGAGGGCAGTGTCGTCCTGATGCCCTGTTTGTCCATCTCCACTGATGCGGCGATGACTTGACACTGATCTGTTTCCTATAGTGGTGGTGATGGTGGGAAGGACGGGAGGGAGTCAGGGTGGTGGTGGTGGTGGTGGGAAAAGGACTGGTGATGGCGGTGGTGGTGTTGCTCATTGATGGTGGCGGTGATGGAGGGGAGGTGTGAGGGAGGTGGTGGTGAAGGAAGGTAGATAAGAGGTGGTGTTGCCTGGCTGGGAGGGTAGTGGTGGTGATGAGGGAAGTGGTGTGGCTTCTGAGTGTTGTAGGAAGAGCGGTGGTGGTGGTGGTGGTGGAGGTGGTGGAGGTGGAGGTGGAGGTGGAGGTGGAGGTGAGGAAGTGTTTTTGAAATGAGGTGATGTAGTGGTACTTCATAAAGCCATGCCGCTACCATCCTCTTCCTCCTCCTCCTCGCCCTTCTTTCCCCTCGTCCTCTTCGTCTTCCTCCTCTTTGTTCTCATTCTTGTCTTCTTCGTCCTCGTCTCTGTCCCCTGTCCGCTGTTCCTCCTCCTTCTCCTCCTCCTCCTCCTCCTCCTCTTCCTCTTCCTCTTCCTCTCCCTCTCCCTCTCCCTCTTCCTCTCCCTTTCCCTCTCCTTTTATTACCACCACCACCACCACCACCACCAACACCACCGCCACCACCACCACCACCACCACCACCGCCACCGCCACCGCCACCGCCGCCACCACCACCACCACTAACAACAAAAACAACAACACTCACCACAACACAACCACAGTAATATATGAAATCCACAATCACACATCATAACACACACACACACACACACACACACACACACACACACACACACACACACACACACACACACACAGCTCAAATTGTAAAAGAATCGTGAACAAAATTCCATTAAAATACGTTTCCTATCGTGCGGTATCATTACTAGCACGGAAGGGAAGGCGGCGGTGCAGTGAGTTGACAGACAGTCTTATAGGATCGTGTTCGACTCCTACCTCTATTGTCTATGGCTGCTTAAAGTGACACTGATGTTTATTAATTACCAGGCATAACATTGACATATTCATCTGTTCATTTATTCATTTATTTACTTAACTCATTTTGGGGGACAGTTAGAGCCACACCACACATGCATTACCTGTTCCTGCCATTACATACTATTATCTCAGTACACATAACCAAGATAAGAAGACAAGAAAAAGATAAATCACAGCAACGCACCAGTATATATTTTGCGTCCCCGGTGTTGTAGTGATACATGCACAACTTCCCCTCAACTTGCAGGCGTGAAGGGAGACGGAGGGAGGGAGGTAAGGGAGGGAGATAGGGAAGGAAGAAGGAAGGGAATGGCTTGTAGTCCTTAACTGTACTTTCCTTCTTAACTGGTGGTGGTGTTGGGGCGGCACATCAGCACAAAGGGACAGCAAGGGACACTCAAGGTTAGAGGGCCGGCCAGTACCTCCCACCGGCTTTTCGCCACACTATAGACCAATATAAGTTTCAGGTGCAAATTGTAGTGAGCGAGGTGAAGGATGAGCATGAAGGTGTGTGCGTTAAGGGCGGGCGGAGTGGCTGTGTCCAAGGTGAGCCTCGTCCTTATGGGTGGGATGGGTGTGCACTGTGCCCCATCTAACGCCGCCCATCAGAGAGAGAGAAGCTGCGAGGCGAAAATGACAAGTGCGAATGAATCTCCGTGCCAAAAAAAAAAAAAAAACGGTGTCGGTGGCCATTGAAGTGAAGGGAAGGTGAAAAAGACATGATCGATGTAATTCAGCTGTTAAACATAAGCGTGAACATGGCGGGAACATGACACCACCGCCTGTTAGCTTGTAATGAGGGAGGGAGGGAAGGGAAGGAAAAGGGAGGGAAGGGGAGGGGATGGGGAAGGGGAGGAGAAGGGAAGGGAGGAGAGGGAAGGGGAAGGGAGGAATGCTAGTTGACTATTATTGTTGATGTGTCTTGGAGGCTCTCCCTTTCCTCTTTTCTCTCCCTCCCCTCCCCCACTTCCCCACTTCCCCACTTCCCCACTTCCCCACTTCCCCACTTCCCCTCCCTCGCCACACCGTCAACTCACTGATGCCATAATAACTTCATATCACCAGTATGGAGCAGCGGCATGCACGGTGTAAATGGTTTGCCGTTGGTTTGTCAAGGTGATGGCACCGGGCACACACAGCTGTATTCCGCGCGGCACCAGGCGGGTCGTGGTGGCATGAGGGCGGCACTCATACCCAGCTGGCAACGATGCCTAAAATTATGCCATCATTCACTCCGCTTCCCCGTTTTTTACGCCACCCGCACGTCATGACGGGTGTTAATGTCGACCGTC
This sequence comes from Cancer borealis, assembly GCA_036785275.1. NCBI lineage: Eukaryota > Metazoa > Arthropoda > Malacostraca > Decapoda > Cancridae > Cancer > Cancer borealis. The sequence goes on along the minus strand of JAXIVD010000693.1, from coordinate 44,838 downwards.
CTCCTTGCTGCCGCCTCACACCTCCACGCTTTTTTTGGGGTCTTCCTCTTCGTCTGTTTGTTCTTCCTGCCGTATTTACACTCAACACTCTTGACGTGCTGCCGCCTTGGTGTATCACTCTCCATCCCTCTCGCTGCTGTCCTTCAGAAGTCCCCGGTGCTATGTTGGCCGTGGGAGGTGTGTGGGCAGGCGTCTGGGAGATACACCAGCAGGAGCAGCAGCAGGAGAGAGGACGTGTGAGCCAGCCAGTTCTCCCTCTCGCTTCGCGCCGCCGCCTCCGCCACATGCCGACAAATTAACGTGCGAAACAAACGACGTAGGAACTTCACATGTGGCGCTTCTTTTTACATTTTTTCTTCCTCTCTTCCTTCTCCTTAGACTCTCTCGGTGGATGCAGCTCAATCTCCATGTGTTTAACAGGACGGTGAAGGAGTGAGGGCCATAAATTCAAGCGTGTGTCATGCCTCCTTTTAGAACGAGTCCCGGTAAGACGCTAAATACCGCGCCCGATTCACGGTTAGCGACTCCTAGACGTGAAGATGCTGAGGGAGGCAAGAGATATTAATTTGTTCCCGCCTATAGAATGCTCGACTGCCATCTGAGGTCGCGTGATTTGTCCTCGTTGTCGTTAACTTGCTTAAATATATATTAACGATGGTGTTAAGGAGGCAGAGTTGTGGTGACGTTTATTAGTCGGTCCTCGGAAGACTAATGCTTCTAAGGGAGGGAGGGAGACAGACAAGGGTGGGTGGGGGGTGAGGGTAGGGCAAGGAGGAGTGAGAGGAAAGGGGGAGGGAAGAGTTAGGCTATGTAGTGTTATATTGATGGTGATTGTATAATGACCTTGGAAGTAAAGATAATGGTAAAATAAGTAGTAATTTGTATGTGTGTGTGTGTGTGTGTGTGTGTGTGTGTGTGTGTGTGTGTGTGTGTGTGTGTGTGTGTGTGTGTGTTAGACTACAGCTTCTTTTTAGCCATATCATCTATTTATTAATTTTGTTTTCTTTTTGTAATATAGTGAGTGTAAACTGTGACCAATATCTATCTATCTACCCATCTATCTATCTATCTATCTACCTACCTATCTATCTACCCATCTATCTATCTATCTATCTATCTATCCACCCATCTATCTATCTGTGTGTAAGTGTGTCAGGGTCCTTGTCTTACTTACATAGGAAGTTGCCTCGTGGGTGTGACACAAGAGGATGAGGAGGGGAAGCTGGCACATCCACATCCACATCCCCTCCACGCCTGTCACCCTTACTTGAGCCATCTGTGTCCATGTGTTGTCTGTGGGCGGACGAAAGAGTACTGTGGCAGCGGCTGACGGACGAGCTTGGCGGCGGCGTGATGGGTGTGGGATGGGTGGGCGGGGAGGGCGTGTAGGAAGGATCGGGAAGTGAAAGGGCAAGGATGGAAGAGAGAGAGAGAGAGAGAGAGAGAGAGAGAGAGAGAGAGAGAGAGAGAGAGAGAGAGAGAGAGAGAGAGAGAGAGAGAGAGAGAGAGAGAGAGAGAGAGATATCCGGCAAGCATACTGAAACTGACGAAAAAACCACATAAACTTTATAGATAAAAGGATGTATACATAGGCTAGGATACAGTGATGTGCAGACGTTCATACAAGAGTGGAAGGAAGGTGATGGTGGGGAAGGATGATTACTTAAGGGAGTTTTGGGGGTTTTAGTGGAGCCTTTAGACCTAGTTGGGATGAAGGAGTGAGAGAAGGATGGAAGGAGTGAAGGAGGGAGAGAGGGAATCTCAAGGCCGCACCTCTCCTTAATGCACGTCGCGAGGCATTTCACTTGATGGATAGGAGTGGCGGTGGATGGCTGGCGAGGGCCGGGCTAGGCGGGTGGACTTAAGACTCACTGTAGGAGAGACCCGTTAAGGAGATGATTGGGGAAGGTCTTAGGGGGGAGGGGGCGCAGAACCCACGTGCTATCAGGAGGGTAGAGCAGGGTGGGGAGAAGGGCGGCAGCGTCAAAGCCTTGCTAGCTCCCCGCCACCACAAGTGTCTCCCCGCCACTGTCACCAACTCAATGGGTCCTCTCCTTTTTAATGGTGACTTCCGCTACGGCACGGCGACTTGAGGCGAGGAAGGGAGAAAACAGGAGGCGGGGAGGGAGGAAAGGGTCGAGACGCGTGGGTGGCGATGCGGGGAAGGGCGAGGAAGAGGCGTGTGGGTGAGATGAGGTGAGGAAGCATTCAAGTTTGTATTGAGGGAGAACTTGTTTTTTCGTTCTTCGGTGAAAAGAAAAACGTAGCATCCATAATGTGTGTGTGTGTGTGTGTGTGTGTGTGTGTGTGTGTGTGTGTGTGTGTGTGTGTGTGTGTGTGTGTTAGTGTGTTAGTGTGTGTATGTAAGGGGTTGATGGGGAGGTGGTGGAGGGGTGTAATGAGGTGGTGGCGTGGTGTTGCATGCATCCGTGGGCTGGTAGTGAGTGGGGCGGGCGTGATCACCTACTTTTGGTGTGAATATTATAGGGTGGTAACACTGTCTTCGTCACGCTGACTTCAGGCGTGGCTAAAAGTGATTTGTGTGTGTGTGTGTGTGGTGTGTGTGTGTGTGTGTGTGTGTGTGTGTGTGTGTGTGTGTGTGTGTGTGTGTGTGTGTGTGTGCTTTTTGCAAACGTAGGCTAATATCACTTTGCCTAAACTACCACTAACAAGAGCCTTAACCTTGATTAGTTAAGTAGACCCTTATATAAATGCACGCACGCACTCACGCATACACGCGTGCACACACACACACACACACACACACACACACACACACACACACACACACACACACACACACACACACACACACACATACACAAACACACACACAAACTCACACACACACACACACATACACAAACACACACACAAACTCACACACACACACACACACACACACACACACACACACACACACACACACACACACACACACACACACACACACACACATTCAAAGTGTTGTAATAACGAGGTTTCTGGCTTCTGGCAACACAAATTACCGGTTGTTGCAGAGGCGGTGATCTTAATGACAGCACCTGCGGCTCTCTCTCTCTCTCTCTCTCTCTCTCTCTCTCTCTCTCTCTCTCTCTCTCTCTCTCTCTCTCTCTCTCTCTCTCTCTCTCTCTCTCTCCTGTTTTTTGCTCTCCTTCCCTTCCTCTCTCTCATCCTTTAATTAATTGATGTCGCAGAAATGAATTTGAGTTTGTTGTTATCTGCCTCGTGTGGTTTTTGTTTCCTTCTTGCGCTCCAAGACTTTTTTTTTTTTTTTTTTTTTTTTTTTTGCAGTCGGTCTCATTTTTATTTTATTTTATTTTTTCCTTCCGTGTTGCTTCTTCTATTTTCGTGTTTCGTGGTGTGCTGTTTTCTCTTCTCATACCGGTATCTTCGTCATTATTATTATTATTGTTGTTGTTGTTGTTGTTGTTGTTGTTGTTATTTCTATTGTTATTATTGTTATTATTAGTAGTATTTTTATTATTATTATTTTTATTTATTCATTGATTTATTTATTCTCATTATTATTTGTTTCATCCCTTATGTATACTTCTGTTCTTCGATATCGTCGTCTTCTAAGAAAGAAGAAGAAAAAGAAGAAAAAAAAGATGAAGAAGAAGAAGAAGATGAAGAAGAAGAAGAAGAAGAGGAGTACAAAGGAACACAATGGACAATCAAACATCAGACTGTTGTCCCTTATTGGGCTGTTTGTGACAGACTACACTATATGATCCAAAGTGAGACATGGGATAGTAAAGGCGAAGGCTCCTCCCCACCCACTGCTCCCTCCAGGAAGAAAAATAGATGCAGCATTGAAAACTGCTTGGAATTTTTATACGAATGAAACAACTGCTTCTATTGACAGGATGAAACATGTGGCGACAGACCTCTAACAACAAACTATAAAAAGCGTTGTTTTATATATATTCTGATAAACCTGATTATATTTTGTTGTGACAAAGAATATTGTCCTAGATGCGGATAGGTGTCAAATTGCTTGTGTAGTCTGTTCCTGAAAACCTTAACTGTGATACCATCGTTAACATTGGAGGGCAATGAGGCCAACCAGTTTATTAGCGGTTTTAACTACCTCTGAATAATGCTTACTGGGCTTTAAATAATTTGATATTATGACACCAAGATCCCTTTTCTTCTGTTGGCCATTCATTAAACACTGAACGCGATCGTTATGACTTCCGATGAATAATACTTTGCATGAGTTGACGTTATATTTAATTTGCCACTCCCTTTCCCAATACGTTAATCTGCCCACCACTTCTCATCCTTCCATATATTGTGAAAACTGGACTAGTGGAAAAGCAAGAAAAAATATCCATTTTGAAATATAAATTATTTTCTTTTACACATTTTTCTACTTTCCGAAAAGGGGATTGTGTTTTCTTTCATTCGTCTCGTCTTCGTTGATGTAGGATAAAGAGACTGGTTGGGACGTAGCATCTTTATCTACTCCAAATTATTTAAGCATATGCCAGTCACTGCCAGGTGAGGCCAGCCTTGATTTGCCTTGTGTGGTCACTGTAGCAGCTGTTGTAGTGTTTCTCACGGACTGCAATCTGGAGGGCGTCACAGGAAGATGCAGGGAGCCAGCAGGGGGTGCATCAGAAGATGTGAGAACGCAGGTGGTGTGAACTATTTGTTGATGTAAATATGAACATTAATGTGCTGCGTCTTATCTTGTAGGAAGAACATAAGTTTGTATTATTTATGATGCTATCAGTACAGTTTGCAATCACTCAGCTTCCTGTTTTGCCACAAAGGAATAAGCCTAAAGGAGTATTGGCAGATAAAGTGTCAAGGGATAGAGAGCAGGCGACCATGGAGTAACATAACAAGTCACCTCAACCCGCCCATGGCAATCAGTGGGTAGGTGTCACGAAGAGCACCACATCCTTGAATTACTGACGCTGAGGACCTCTTCGTGACTGCCAGCCCGTTCCATGGTATCATTACCTATCGTTTGCAACTTGAACTACTGCCGGGACATCCTGCCTCCCTTTACTTCCTTGAGCCGTCATTCTCCGGTACTCCCCAAGATGACCTCCCATCGTGCACCATCACCACCCGCTGCTCCCCGTCTTGCCTGCAGCGAGAGGCAACACCGGCTGACAACACACAGTAATGAGGCTTATTATACGTGTTTACTCTACTTAGTGGAAACCTCGTGGCCATTACCTGCTGCCTGATGAGGGTTCAAACTATAATCGGAACTACTTTGTATGATTTAATTTGTGTACTATCATACTATCAAAAGATTGACTTGTACTACGTCGAGGCAAAGTTTTCTGTTCGCCTGAAGGGTAATTACATATAATGGTCCACTCATAATCACTAAACCCGTAATATTCAGTCGTTTGGGTTAATGAGTATCTGAAGAAAACTAAAATTCTTGTCGCAACTGTAAGGTGGAGTAACTTGTGAAAAAAGACGAAACAATAAGATGAAATAAAAAGAAAGTAAAAAGTAAACTTGCGAATAATATATATATATATATATATATATATATATATATATATATATATATATATATATATATATATATATATATATATATATATATATATATATATATATATATATATAACAGGTGGTAAATCTTAATGTTGTGGCTTTTACCTCCTCCTCCTCCTCCTCCTCCTCCTCCTCTTCCTCCTCTTCCTCCTCTTCCTCCTCCTCAGTTGAGCCCGTGACCTCGTCTAGGCTAGACCTGACCTCGCTCGTGTGCTAAAACTACACATGGTGTATTGGAGACACATCTACTCGTCCCACGCGCTGCATTCATCTTTCTTCGTTGCGATAAGTGTACCTTTGCATTACACAAAGCATACACACCTTTCGTAATTAAATATTTTTCGTATCAGTCAAACAAACAAATCACACAGCCCTTCACATCCATAGTGATCACATACCATATTGTCTTTCATATAAACAGCAGTGCTACATATTGTATTTATTTTGTATTGTATATCTGTACTCATTTATACTGTACTTATTTTGCCTGTGATTATACTTGTGTTAAGTTGTGTTTCCGCTTTTTTCCTTGTCTAGACTAAAATAGGCCTACTTGTTGTCCCCTCCCGGCCAGCCACAAGGAATTCCCTGGGGACAGCCTGCCCGCGGCTGACACCCAGCCACGCTCATCGCATACCTTAATTTTTGTCTTAAGTTATTAAAAAAAAAGAAGCTTCTCAGCCTTTCAGAATGCCGTCTACAATGAAATCGTGTGAATGTTGTTTACAAAAATTTGTTAATAAATTTTTCCGACAGTCTACAATTTGTAGACTCTGTTTACAGGAACGGGAGCTGGCTGCTTTGCGGGAGTTCGTCACTGCTAATCTCCCTCCTACCCTCTCCTCTTCCATCTCCTCCCCCTCCCTCTCCTCACCCACCGCCACCTCCTCCCTCGCCTTCACCTCCTCCTCTTACCCCTCCACCCCCACCTCCACCACCTCCGACAGTCCTCCAGCTTCCTCCTCCTCTTCCTCCTCCCCATCCTCTGCCCCTCCTTCCTCCTCCTCTGCCCCTCCTTCCTCCTCCTTCCCCCCCTCCTCCTTCCCCTCCTCTGCCTCCGCCTCCGCCTCCTCCTCCCCCACCGCCTCCTCCTCCACCGCCTCCTCCTCCACCTCCTCTTCCTCCTCCTCCGCCCCCACTCCTCCTCCTCCTCCTCCTCCTCCTCCTCCTCCTCCTCCTCCTCCTCCTCCTCCTCCTCCTCCTCCCCCTCTTCCTCTTCCTCTCCGTCTTCCTCTTCCTCCTCCTCCTCCTCCTCCTCCTCCTCCTCTTCCTCCTCCTCTTCCTCCTCCTCCTCCTCTTCCTCCTCCTCTTCCTCCTCCTCTTCCTCCTCCTCCTCTTCCTCTTCCTCCTCCTCCACCACCTCCGTTTCCTCCTCCTCCACCTCTTCCTCCGCCCCCCCCTCCTCCTCCTCCTCCTCCTCCTCCTCCTCCTCCTCCTCCCAGGACTCGTATTCTTGGAGAGTTTCCAGGGGGCGCCCTACTATATGTCCTAGGGAACCTCTAACTACGAAAATATCTAACAGATACCAGGTACTCAGCACGTCTCAGGAAGGAATTGGAGGGACAAGGCTCCCAGCCTCCTCCTCCTCCACCTCCTCCTCCTCCTCCTCCTTTTCCTCCTCCTCCTCCTCCTCCTCCTCCTCCTCCTCCTCCTCCTCCTCCTCCTCCTCCTCCTCCTCCTCCTCCTCCACCTCCCTCTACCCTAGGGGTGCTCCTAGAATCCCTAGAAAACCACTAACACAAAAGTCTTTTGACAAATTCCAGGTGATCGGATCGACACAAGAGGAAACAGGAGAGACAAGGTTGGTGGGTGACTCCATCCTACGTGGGCAGCTGATTGAGTTCAGTGGACGCGCTCCAAATAACAGAAAGCGTTACTGTATTCCAGGAGCCAGGCTTGACGATATAACAGATGTATGCGGAGAGGTCACCAGCGACGCAGACAATAACACTCTTTTTATCATCCACGTAGGAACAAATGATGTGTCATCCACAAGACCCGAGGAGTTGCTTGAAAAGTACAGGAAGATGATCCGCCAGTACAGGACAAAGTCTTATAACATTGTTATTTCAGGCATTCTTCCCAAGATAGATGCTGAACCGAGGTTCTACGGCAAGGCGCTCACCATCAACCACAGACTCGAATCCCTCTGTTCACAGGAAGGTGTTGACTTCCTAAACCTGTGGGATAACTTTTACAATAACCCACTTCTTTTCCAGGACGACGGACTGCACCTGAACAGTGTTGGGCATGCTCGCTTGGGCAGACTTTTCAGTGATAAAGTTTTTCTTTATAGGTCAAAAAACGCCGAGCGGACGAGAGCAGCAACGACATCATAGTTTCTCCGTGTAATGCCACCACTGAGCCAAATAATAATGTCACAGCTGATCCAATTACTAACGTCACCACTGATCCTAATACTAATGACGCTACTGATCCGAATATTAAAGTTTGTTATGTAAATGCTCGCAGCATCAGAAATAAATTCACTGATCTTGAAGCTCTCGCCGCAATGGATCAGTACCATATCATAGGAGTCACAGAATCATGGTTAGACACGTCGAACAGAGATTACATTGCAGAATTTCAGTTATCCGGTTATACAATTTTTAGCTGTGAAAGAGAAAACAAAATCGGCGGTGGTGTAATCCTATATATTCACAGCTCGCTCCATCCGATCTCCCTTAAAACAGAACCCATCAACGGAGTGGACACAGTTTTCATCGAATTAAAGAGTAACTCGAGCAGAAAAATACTTGGATTGATTTACAGACCACCAGGAAGACCCGCTGAAATTGACCGTTTGCTTTTCGAATCAATCTCCGAAACAATTAGTCAATGTGAAACAATCATTATGGGCGATTTTAACTTGCCAGTAACGAGATGGGGAAATCCGTTAAGATCACATGCAGGACACGACCTGTACACGAATTTATTAGAGAGCGAATTACATCAACACGTTCACGAACCGACGCGCGACTTAAATACCCTTGATCTCATTCTTACAACAAGCGAAGAGATAGTCAGCAACGTAAATGTTGGCCCAGTTTTCAGCTCAAGCGACCATCGGATAATTACGTTCAACTTGAAAATGAAGGAAATAAAAGTAAATGACAGTAAGGAGAGGGTACCAAATTACCAAAGGGCAAATTTCACCAGAATGCGGACAATTTTAGAAGACACTGACTGGAGTGAACTGTTGTCAGAGTCAGAATCAGATATTGATAGGTCATGGGAGGCCTTTACCACAAAGCTGAACGAAGCTATTAGAGTATGTGTACCGTATCGTTACAGACGTTCAGCAAGGAAGAATAAACCAAAATGGTGGAATGATGAGATAAAAAACAGCCTCTCTCTCAAAAAACACGCGTACGATAAGTATATATCAACTAAAAACCAGGTTGACAAAGTTGAGTTTGACAGAGTTCGTCGCGAAACTAAGAGACTAATAAAGCGCAGCAAGAATAATCTTGAAGAATATATAGCGGAATCATGTAAATCTAATCCTAAAGAATTTTATAGTTTTGTTAAGAGTAAAAAAGCCCTTACCTGTAATATCGGTCCACTTACTAAAGGACAAGGAAATCACACAAACGACGAAAATGAAATGGCTACAATCCTAAATAACTTTTTTGCATCCGTATTTACAGAAGAGGATTGTTCATCGTTTCAACCACTCGAGACTAGAAGAACCGAAAACTTCTTAAACGAATTACTCATCGTAGAAAATGACGTTGAACAAAAAATCGATAAGATGAAAACTAATAAAACCCCTGGACCAGATAAAATTTCCCCGAGAATCTTGAAAGAGGTCAAGCATCAGATCAGTAAACCGCTTGCAATCATATTCAATAAATCCTTAAGGATTGGTAAAGTTCCATCAGATTGGAAACGTGCTAATGTAACCCCAATCTTCAAAACGGGAGACAAGTCACAACCCGGAAATTATAGGCCAATCAGTCTGACGTCAGTAGTATGTAAATTAATGGAGACAATCATTCGTGACAATATGGTGAAATTCCTTGAAGACAACGATATAATTAAACCCTCACAACATGGTTTCCGTAATAAACGTTCATGTCTAACTAACTTATTAGACTTCTTTCACAATGTTTTTGACACGTACGATGAAAGCATATCTGGATTTTCAAAAGGCCTTTGATAAAGTTCCCCATCAACGATTGCTTAACAAACTAAAGACTCACGGTATCTCTGGTAGCATCTACAATTGGCTTCAGGACTGGCTCTCTGAACGTAAACAGAGAGTAGTCTTAAACGGTGTCTCCTCTCAATGGTTAAACGTAAA
>JAXIVD010000693.1:27500-30000 GCA_036785275.1 Cancer borealis | reverse complement strand
TGGCATGCAATACTAAGGTGTCGCTTCTTCGTCAGGGCTGTCCTGTCGCAAAACACTTCCTCTGAAAACTTAGATAAATTGCTACTACATCTGGTTTATTTTTCTCCTGATGGAAGGGTAAGGTCGATGGTGTCTCATAAACTACATAAATGCAAGCTCGTGAATCAAGGAAGACTTTTATCAGGAAATATATGATACTCTGAAGTTTCTGATCTGAGCAAAGTGACAGTGTTGTGGATCTCCGAGTCCCACTATCTGGCTCCTTCACTTGATTCTCCAAACTCATAAATAAGTGAAAAAAGAAGACTACAAAATTAACCAAACCCATTAAACCTACTCATTCCACTGTTCCGTTAGAGTTGTGCATTGTTGTCCGATGACCCCAACAGGTGGCCGCTACTCCTGCTGCTTCAAATACATAAAACTGAGAATATAAAGAATACAAGATTAAAACCAGACTGAGCCAAACCAGGCAACGTTTTCTAACAGCCTTGACTTACGAGGAAGTGGAAGTAGTCCATCATGCAATGTTCTTTCTGTGCCCAATATATGATTACCTGAGGAAGAGGATCGATATAAACTATACTTGATGCGTAATGATTGTTATTCATACCTAAAGTTTGAAGTTTGAAATCGCGGCCCCAGACTTGTACACTTATACAATTATACACATATACACTTTATTATGTTTGTTAATAAATAAAGTTTCTTATTTAATGGGTATTTGAAAAACAGCCATTTATAAACAAAGCATTTTGGACTTTTGAGTTGCATCCTTTCCTTGCCATACACAGTTGTAGAGGGAAAAAGTGTAATGATTTCAACTTATGGCACAAAACTTGTGATTACTCACTTAAGTTATTAGAGAAGCATTTATTAATATATATATATATATATATATATATATATATATATATATATATATATATATATATATATATATATATAATATATATAATAATGACCCATTATTTATTGAATTGATATATTGTATCGTTCATTAACGTTCTTCCACGAAAATGAAACATGCCAACAACTATAACAACAATCAGGAAACCTTAAAATTCCTACTAACTTTCCTATGTCACACCCCCAAAGAGAAAATACTAAGTTAGTTGGAAAGAGGACGAGGTTAGTTTAGTTTCCGAGGTGTCCTGAGAGTGTTGGGTTGTAGGCGTCCGAGTGATCGAAAGCCAGAGTTAATTAAAGCACATTGTTCCAGAATTGCCTCAGAAACGTAAAACTTGAACCCGTCACCTATCCTGCCCTTGTTCTAGGTATTTGCCAGACGCTGCCAATGTGTTTCTTAAACTCAGGATGTTGACATGTCCTTTGTAACGACTTCCCCTTCAGGATAGCCGCTCACCTCTACTGAGTATTTCCCATTCTCTCTCTCTCTCTCTCTCTCTCTCTCTCTCTCTCTCTCTCTCTCTCTCTCTCTCTCTCTCTCTCTCTCTCTCTCTCTCTCTCTCTCTCTCTCTCTCTCTCTCTCTCTCTCACTCATATTCAGCGTGTTACACCACAGAGCTGCCTTTAGTGTCTTAAGTCTTGGAAGTTGTTTGGCGAGATCCGAGGCTGCTCTTGGAAAATTAGTCACCACCTTGTGTTCCCGTGATGCAGCACCGTGCAGGCCGCCCACGAGCCTCTAGACCTTTAGAAACTTTGTTGACACGTGCCAAGGGTTCGTAAAACAACTCTTTGTTTACTGTCAGGTAATTTGTTGTACCAAACCTGCGCCTATAGAGTACCAGTTTACTTTTCCACGTTGCTGTCATCACCGTCAACTGTTATGATTGTACCTTTGCTGCAGCTCAGAGCAGGTCGAGCTGACAATCCCTTGTTGAGGGGGATTCAGGGGCGATACGGAGCGACTGGAAGTGAAACAATTATCCCCAGAAGTCCCTTCCTGACGAGGGTTTGGCCCGAACACCTGACACCAAAGGAAGGGTGACGCACGGCCTAGGAAATCACAGTAATTGAGTTGCGGTCTACACTTGGGATACACAGAAGGAGCTCCGCCGCGCCGGCACCACCGTCGTGACTTCCTTCATTCCTTAAGGCGCCCCATTTTTTAATAAATAATTATGTTCACTGAAATAACAAACATCACGATTTTGCTTACGGTGTTTGCAGACTGAAGAGCGATATGTATGAATCGTTGCGTGATAATGAGTAAATATTAACCACAGGTTTGTAAAAAATAAATTGTTTTCTGAAATTACAGGAAGTTAGTAACTTGTGCCGCTTTAATATTATTACTTCTATTACCACTACAGGAGGTCACTTAGTGGCCAGTGTACAGTAGATGTGCGTGTTCGTGGGTGTGTGTGGTTACCAACGTAACCAGTCCCAGTAAAGCGGGTGGCGGGCAACCGGCCATCCCCCTGTAGCCAAGATGAGGTCCGAGTTGATGGACGGTGTTGGTAATGGTCGCCGCAGCCAGAGTGCACACTGACATGAGCATGTGGCTCATCCACCACTAACTACTGGGATCACGAAA
>JAXIVD010000693.1:15000-22500 GCA_036785275.1 Cancer borealis | reverse complement strand
TCTCTCTCTCCCTTAAAACTGTTGGTTCTTGGTAAACTTTCTGTTGGTTCTTCAATATTCAAGCCTGAAAGTATATTGCATTTTTAGTTGCCTGGAAATGTGAAACCGTTTGAGTTGGAGCAGTTTTTTTTTTACCCTCATTTTTTTGTTTGATTTATAGAACTCAGTCTTGATTTGTACCTGTATATCCCCGTCCGAGGTACTACGTAATACCACCACGTAGCCGTCCAGTCTAGCTACAGGTACAGGTATATCACGTTACAGGTGTACTAAATAATATATACATAATGACTAAATAAAACAATAGAAAGGTAAAACAAAAACAAAAAAAATATCATCAGTGTTCCATCCCTTCCCTCTCGCCTCGGTTCTCGCACCTCGTCTCGTCCCGCCAAAGCTTCGTGGTGGTCGGGTTCAGACCGGACACTCGACATCAGCGGAAAGAAATACAACTAAAAAAGGGGTATGGAAGCAGCTTTGCGCGTCGAGTTATTCTAAGTGAACACCGACGAGGGAGGAAATGTGCGCAGCGCTAACTAGGGTCGTCACCTCGTGGAGGATGTGCCCGATCAGTGACCCTTGGTTTTTTTTTTATATATACTTTTGTTCTCCTTCCCAACAGGTGGAGGGTGCACAACTAGGAGGAGGAGGAGGAAGAGGAAGAAGAGGAGGAGGAGGAGGAGGATGAGGATGAGGAGGAGGAGGAGGAGGAGGAGGAGGAGGAGGATTGTAAAACCATTAACCTTACCACTACTATTTTAACTACTACTACTACTACTACTACTACTGCTACTACTGCTACTACTGCTACTACTACTACTACTACTACTACTACTACTACTTACTACTACTACTACTACTACTACTACTACTACTACTACTACTACTACTACTACTACTACTACTACTACTACTACTACTATCACCACTACTACTACTATTACCTTGAATACACCCACAATAAGTGTGAGAAAACCAAGGTGATTTTCCGATATTTTCACCCTCCGTTACAGCCAATAAACGGTACTGATCTTCACGGAATTTCGTAGCGTCTTAAACCCCCCCCACCCCCCCTCACCTCTCCTTCCCCGTTGAAAAAGAAAAGAAAAGAAAAGTAGCAGCTCAAACACCTGTTATTTTTAGGCGGGAGGTTTACGTTAACGAAGTCCGAGATGCGTGCGTTCACTGTGGCGTGGCGTGGCGTGGCGTGGCGTGGCGTGGCAATGCTGGGGTTTGAGGGGCCGTGGGTGGGCGGGCTTTCTATCCTCTTGACGGGGCGGGGGCGGGAGCGGGAGCGGGAGCGAGGGCGGAGCGGAGTACAGTAGAGATGTGGAAGGATTTATTAAAGGATATCGATATAATGGGGTACAAATGACAGTCGAAAGGGAAGAGGAAATTAATATGAAAATTTAAGACCTGCAGTAGAGTGAGTGGCGAGTCGCGAATGTGATGATGGGGGGGGGGGGGGGGGGGAGGGGGGGAGGGAAAAAAAAGAATACTCGTGGGAATGATGGGAAATAAATGGCGTCATGCAAGGGGAGGAATTGATGGGATACTGAAACAAAAGCTGAGAGAGAGAGAGAGAGAGAGAGAGAGAGAGAGAGAGAGAGAGAGAGAGAGAGAGAGAGAGAGAGAGAGAGAGAGAGAGAGAGAGTAATGAATAAGCGGACAGACAGACAGACAGACAGACAGTGGTTGCTTTGCATAAAAAAAAAAGATACAAATAAAGAAAGATAAATGTTCCTTAATCCTAACAATAACTAATAAGAAAGTGGAAGATCGAGCATTAAGAAATTAAAACATTGAAGGAAAGAGGTAATATAAAAAAAAAAAAAAAAAAAAAAAAAAAAAACGAGGGTAGTTGTGGAGAAAGGTTGTGGCGGAAGTGAGGGAGTGACGGAGTGGGAGGGAGGGAGGGAAGGGAGGGAGGGAGGGAGGGAAGGAGAGAGAAAGAGTGAGGTGGTGGTAGCAGGCGCCGGATGGATGATCGAGTTTTTATAGCGTCACAAGCACAGCGGATATTCCCAACATTATCACTTTCCATGTGGATTTTGGGCTTAAGAGAGAAATTTTGCAGCCCTGTCCCTCAAGATCGGTCATGTGTGTTAACAAAGATTGGAACCAGGTAGAAGGAAGTTGGGACGGGTTTGGTTACTGCTGCGCCGGGGGATGGGGGGGGGAGGGGGGGCGGTGAGGACATACAGAGTGGGAAGTGACGCTTACTGTGTGTGTGTGTGTGTGTGTGTGTGTGTGTGTGTGTGTGTGTGTGTGTGTGTGTGTGTGTGTGTGTGTGTGTGTGTGTTAGGGTATAGTAAATGGCTGTGTTGGTGGTAAAAGTGAGTGTGGTGCGTGTGGTGTGGTGTAGGTAGGGGGGGAGGGGATGGGGCTAGGAGTGGTAGCGGAAGATGAGGAAGGAAGGAAGGAAGGAAGGAAGGCTATGACTATGGTTGTGAAGGACGGGGTGTAGGAGGGAGAACTAGTGTCGTGGTAGTGGTGGTGGTGGTGGTGGTGGTGGTGGGTGTGGTTGAGTCTGGCCGAGGTTAATGAGGGGGTCTGGCCAGGGTCTGAGCCACGCACCAGCAGTGAGCCAACACCCCACCCTGGCTACACCCTGGCTACACCCTAGATACACCCTCCCCTTCATTAACACGAACCCGCGAATATTCAATTATGTGTTGCGCTGCGATCCGGGGAGGGCCATGGGAGGCAAGGAGCGGCGGTACAAAGACGGTGTGCATGAGGCGGCAGGGATGTGCATAAGGGTGTGTGCATGCGAAGGTGATCGGCACAAAAGGTCTTCCACGGGCGGGTGATACAGGTGGATACGGAAACATGCTTACGTTATCATTGTTTAGAGGCGTGAACGTTTGGTTTGGTGTAGGTTAGGGCGGGTATACTAGGCTAGTGTGGATTGGTGCGTGGAGAGTGAGGCGAGTGGAGTATTAGGTGGAAAATGGTACATGGTGGAGGATGGACTTCGTAGGTGTAACGTTTGGTATTCTTTTTGAGGGCCGCGTGTGTCACCTGTACTTAAGGACGTCGTGGTGTGAGTAAATTCTTACTTCGAGTGTAGTATTGATCTCAGGTGTGCAGGCGTCTCTCGGGAGTGTGAACGCCTATCAGATTACCGGCGATAATCACTGGTAGATGCAGCAACAATAATCAAGTGACGTGCTTTGATTATGTGTGAGGTGCAGCTGTGAGTGTCGTGAGGATAATGAATGTTGAAGGACGCGGCGTGGTGGCAAGGAACACAAACAGGTAATGAATGTACTACTACTGCTACACGTCCCCGCTCAGGTATGCAAGGTCGCATGTCGCACCCAGCGTCCCTGGTGCCGCCTCTACATAATCCAGAGCGTGAGGCTTCAATACTTCACATTGTAAACAAGGTGATTATTAGGTGCAATCCCGGTCTCTCCCTCTGATCGTGAATTATGGAGGTGAACGCGAGGCGGCGGGCGGCGGGCAGCGGGCGACGGTGATTTTTTTTTTTTGTAGGTGAGGGATGTTGAGGAAGTCATTAAGATGACGGTGATGGCGGCGGCGTGGACCGGCATGGTGATAATGATGGTGATGCCAGTACTCACGGGGCATTAGTGGTGATGGTAATGGTGGTGGGAGAGCGGCGGGAGTGGTGATGACACGAGCACCATCACTCTCGCCCCTCCTCACCTTCTCGCCCCACACGCCACATGAAGCGGCGGCCACCACAAGCTGCCGCACCACGATACCTGGACAAATATTTACCCTCCAATTTTATGCGGCAGCAACAAATTCATTATTCACGTTACTCACACAGAGGCGAACCAATTGCCCTCCACCAAACATTGATGGCGAGGTCCTCTTAGTTTTCATATTTTTGCTACCTTGTTATCGCTTGTCATCGACGGATTTGTTTTAAAAATGCATCAGCGCTCCACAATCGTTGCGTGAAGGTGGACGAGAGTACGATAAGCTGAGGACGAGACAGAACCACTGGACTCAACTCTCTTGTACCACCGCTAAGTTTGGCGACTATGTAAGAATATGAAATAGGATACTATTGGAAGTTTTGTCATAAACATGAAATGGAATAATGTTTGAAGTGGTCCTGAGTTTTACTTTAAATATAAAATGTGATGATGTTAAAAATTGTCCTGATTTACACGCCAAATACTTCGTCTTTCCTCCTCCCCTCCCCTGCCTCTTCACCGCGCGCCTCGTCCCCTCCCTGCTCATCCACGTCTATCATCGCCATTCCAAGGCAGGAGGCGCCACAAATCAAAGGTGGGGAGGGGCTAAGGGACGCAGTGGCCCGCCGCCCAGCCACACATAATACGTGTCAACAATATTGGCCGCTCGTAAACTGCTTCTTAATCAGCATGCTTCTAGCGAGGCTTTGAACAACAACCGCCTATGTCCATCTCCCATTCAGACCATCGGTGTTGCCGCTCCCGGCGCTGCACACTGACGGCGGGATGACGAGGAAAGTGTGGCAAGCGTCTTCACACTTCCATGGACACTGATATACACTGGAGCAGCATACATGAATACACCTTCCAGAACCCACTCACAGAAAGGGCATCACACCAAATGTATTTATGGACAAGTTAGGTGTCATGTATAAGGAAAAAAGAAGCATAATTTCTCCAATCTAATGGTCGGGACGTGGGTCAGATGCCCAAAATTCCAGGCGCCTCATCGCACCCTCGCCTCCGCCGCCTCCGTCGCCGCCTGGGCCGTGTTAATGCAAATGTGAACACCGATTAAACTGACCTCGCTGAAAACTCTTTGACGAGGTGAGTCTAGAGTGGCGCTTCGTGTGTCTTGGCGTGTGTGTTGTGGCTTTATGGGGCGTGACGGTGGTGGGGACAGGACTGTGGTGGTGATGGTGGTGGTGGTGGTAATGGTGGGACTATAATAGAAAGGGAGTAGTTACGATAATGCTAATGGATTATATGATTGACAGTGTGTGGCTGTTATAAAGTTGTGATAATGATATGAACAGAGCGTCGTGATGTGGTGGGAAAAAAAGGTAGTGACT
This sequence comes from Cancer borealis, assembly GCA_036785275.1. Taxonomy (NCBI): domain Eukaryota; kingdom Metazoa; phylum Arthropoda; class Malacostraca; order Decapoda; family Cancridae; genus Cancer; species Cancer borealis. The sequence goes on along the minus strand of JAXIVD010000693.1, from coordinate 17,474 downwards.
ATACATGGTGATAATGGTGCAGGAACTAACAGGTTGATGGTTGATGGTGACCGTATGGTGTCATTGTTACTGTAGCAAACCATAGCTGTCATATTAAGAGAGAAAAGCTGTGGTTGTGTTAATGGTGAGGAGGAAAAAAAAAATGTGGTAGAGGTTCAGGAGGAGGGAGGAGGGAGGGGGTGAGGAAGAGGAGGAGAGAAAGTAGTGGTGGTGGTGGTAGGTAGATAGTAGTGAGAGGGAGTTGTCGATGTGCCCCTCTGGTTCTGGACTATTAGCGGTCATTTAGCGCCTAACTACAGGCTACCTCCCCACCACCTTGATCAGTATTCATAGACAGGTGCGGGATACAGCCTCTCGCCTCTTGTTACACGCTCGGTAATGCTGTGTGCCGCTGTGTTGTCTGTGTACTGAGCCTCCACCTCCTTGTCCCTCCTCCTCCTCCTCCTCCTCCTCCTCCTCCTCCTCCTCCTCCTCCTCCTCCTCCTCCTCCTCCTCCTCCTCCTCCTCTTATCCCCACACTTTTTTTTTCCCGGTCCTCCTCTCCCCCCCCCTCGTCCATACCGTCGTCTCCCTCCCAAAACCCCAGCCAGCCAGACCGTCTCAGCCTCTTCCTTCGGCGACAGGTGAGGTGGATGGGTTGAAGAGAGGAATTGATGAATGTGATAAGTTGATGGAACAGTATTGGTTAATTTCGTTCCTGAGTACTTTTTTTTTTTTTTTTTTTAAATTTTGGTTTATGCAACGTAATGCTTCCTGTCACGTAAATGTCTTTTCCTCTAGTTCTGGTTCTTCGTCCGGTGTGTGTGTGTGTGTGTGTGTGTGTGTGTGTGTGTGTGTGTGTGTGTGTGTGTGTGCGTGTGTGCGTGTGTGTACGTGTGCGTGAATGCGTGTGCATGTGCGTGTGATGGGAAAAATTGGGTTTCTGTAATAAGGATATCAAAAAAGAAAAAAAAAGAAAAAGAAAAAAGAGAAAAAGAGAGAGAGAGAGAGAGAGAGAGAGAGAGAGAGAGAGAGAGAGAGAGAGAGAGAGAGAGAGAGAGAGAAAGAGAGAGAGAATAAGAAAATTAAAATAACTACAACATACCTCTTAATAACTAAAGCACAAGTTAAAACATACCAAACTATTAATTATACAACAGAGTGCACAGGTGAAGGCCTCTTCCCTACACCTCTAATAAGCATCACCACACACAATGTAGGTCAACACACCTATCACCACCACCACCACCTATACCTACCTACCTACCTACCCAATCACCTCCCTCCCCACCACAACACCACCGCCCATAAACTCCACACCTAATAGCTAATGGAAGCACAGGATTCTTTGCATCGGTAAGCGGGTATCATAAAAGGCTTTACCACTTTACGAGCCCAATACCCTGGTTATGGAGTTTACACATACTTGGGGGTGATATACGTCTTTGGTTGAAGGGAAGGAGTGCGAGTAGCGAGCCTTCCCCTTCCATGCCTCACTTAACTCTCACATGCTGTTAATTATGGCTCTGTATAAGGGGATCAGCGGCACTTCATTTTCCTTCGGTGTCATGGAGGTGGTATTTCCTTCAGCGATCGTTTCTCAGAACCTCCACCAGGGGCGCGAGGGTAATCATGGTTTGTTATATTAGCCGCTGATGATTCCTTCCTTCCTTCCTTCCTTCCTTCCTTCCTTCCTTCCTTCCTTCCTTCCTTCCTTCCTTCCTTCCTTCCTTCCTTCTTTCTTTCGCCTCAGTTGGTATACTAATGTGTGATGGAGCGAAGGTGTTGTGTTAATCTCTAGTATGTGAACCAGGATCTGTTTTAAAGAGAGAGAGAGAGAGAGAGAGAGAGAGAGAGAGAGAGAGAGAGAGAGAGAGAGAGAGAGAGAGAGAGAGAGAGAGAGAGAGAGAGAGATGAATAGTCACTCCGATTACATCAAGACTGATATTAGATTGTTTATTCAAAATCCCCGTAAAAGGAAGGTGTGAGACAGGTATCATGTGTCTCTCAGCCTCGTAATTGCATTCTCAGGTGTGCTTCGAGGCCTAAACACACACACACACACACACACACACACACACACACACACACACACACACACACACACACACACACACACACACACACACACACACATATATACTTCCTTCATGAATACAGGACACAGTGTTGAGGGAAGAAGAAAAAGAAGGAAAAGAAAAGGAGGAGAAAGAGGAGGAGATAAGAGAAGAAATCTGAGGAGGACTAACTGACACACACACACACACACACACACACACACACACACACACACACACACACACACACACACACACACACACACACACAACACTTGACGGTATTAATTACATCGCACGTGTTTCTCGCCAGGGGTGTCAGCGGCGGGAAGAGAGGCGTGGCTGCTGGTCTTCCCGGGTGAGCCGCGGGACACCACCCAATCGCCACGCCAAGACCTTTTTTCTGGGAGTTTTTGCGCGGCGAGGAAGGTTGTTGAG
>JAXIVD010000693.1:0-5000 GCA_036785275.1 Cancer borealis | reverse complement strand
TGGTGGTGGTGGTGGTGGTGGTGGTGGTGGTGGTGGTGGTGGTGGTGGTGGCGGTGGTGGTGGCGCCAACCTACTTGTAGCCAAAGGAGTCTTGACAGGATTTGAGGCTTGATATTATGGGTATACAACTCTAGTGTGTGTGTGTGTGTGTGTGTGTGTGTGTGTGTGTGTGTGTCCAGGAGAAGATGAAGATGGGCTGTCTGGCATTACAGCTTCTCCCTTCCCTTCACCCCCTTCAACACCCTAATGACACGAAGCACACCTCCCCTTCCCCTTCCCCTTCCCCTTCCCCTTCCCCTTCCCTTGTCACGCTGGCTGGTGAGTCTCGTCTGCCCTGTATGGAGGACTGTTCTGTGGTGCTTGGTGCATTTATTTACTTCCTGGCTTTCACTGCAGCTACCTTCATATGGTGTGTTGTAATAGTATGAATTTTATCCAGCATGCTTTTGTTATTTGTTGTTGTAATAGTTGTTGCTGTTGTTATTATTGTTGTTATTATTATTGTCGTCATCATCTTCATCATCATTATCATTATCATTATCATTATAGTTGTTATCATCATTATCATTATTATCATCATTGTAATATCTCACTGCCTTGCCTCATAATCAAGCTACAGTTTATTACGAGTTCATTAACTTTTTTTTCCTCCTCGTAATCGTGCGTTTGGTTCCTTTACTTAATACGTATAATAATATTTTGTTATTTTACCCACAACTTTTATTTTGTATGTTGTTGGGTTGTATGTACATAAGTGTTGTGAGTAAAATTAATTGTCTATGTATACATGACAGCAATAATGATAACCTACGAGTTACCTTTACTTGCCTTTTATTTATTTTATTTACTTTGACTTCCCTTGACTAAAGTTGCAAAGTTACGGTGAATGGCTACGTACTTATGTATGCTTGTGGTTTGGATCAGTCGGCGGCGTGTAGAAAAATGTTAAGATTCAGAAGATGAGCGTAAGTGTAGGAGGTAACGACCCTCGGCCACACTGGGGAGACTCGATTCATGCCTCGCAGCGCAACATTTGGACGCAAATCAGAGCAGACCGCAACATAATGAGCCAAATGAGAGGTTGTTTTGAGTGGCTTGTTCAGTATGATTGAGTGTCTGTATGCATGTATATCATCTGTATCCTCTATTTTTGAGACTCCAACAGCTCCTCTTGAAGTCTCTGAAAGCCTGTTTATCGTCCGTCTTTTTGTCTACGTTCTGTAGTGCATATCTTCCTTCCGTAACTAATTTCTACCTTATCATCATTTCTCATACAATTTTTTTTGGTTAATATTCGGTTCTTTAACCACTCCTTATCTTTTACCTTTATAATCCACTGACAATTCAACCTCAGACATTTGCATAGATTATCTCCAACAGTCATGCCACTCAATTACAAAAAGAAATATGAAAATTTAATATTTCGCAAAAAGTATTGAAAAATGGAAAATTCTTACGACAATAACACGGCCATTGGTAAGAATTTGATGGTGTTACTGTGTAACATCTAGCCAATGAAATCCATTGTGTTTAGTCACATGACTTTTTGAGCCAATCACATCTCATGATTTAATATCCAAATCCATTTGAAATCCACCGAACTGAACCTTGACCACACCCATGACAAAAAATTAATAAACCTAAATTGCTCTGGAAAAACCTAATTAATGTTAAGAAAACCGGATATCAAAGAAAAAAGTGACAAATAAACATTCAGACAAACATCGACTGACAGGCAAGAAAATTCACATCAAGAACATCTAATGATCTCTCAAATACAATCAAAATATAGATAGAGAGGGAATCATGTATTTACAGACCCCATTGCATCCTTCAATTGTCATGTGTGCTGATATGTAATGCATTGTAACAGTCTTATTGTTAATTTCTGTGGTTCTGGTGCAGAGGTCAATAAATAAAATGTACCTGGGTAGTCAGAACAAGTACCCAGAATAACCTGTATCGTTAATTTTCTGGCGAAGACTGATATTATAAGAAAAATGCTGCTGTCATGGACACTTCCAGGCCGTCTGCTTATGATATTTGTGAAATGAATTTTTGCATCACAAGCTGCCATCTCATTGAAGACGCGGTAACCTTTCCTTGAGTGGTACAGCTCTGCAGTGTTGGCGCCAGGACTCGCTGTTTTAATCAATGTTCCGTCGATACAGCCGATGACAGCAGGCAGGCATGGCAGCAGGTCATGAAGTCTGCTACCATGTGCCGTCCACTAGCAGGCTCGGCAAAACTTGATGTAGTCTGGTGACACATTTGTTAGAGCAGCAGCTATGTGGCGAACCTACTTGTAGACTGAAGAGGCAGACTTTACAAACAGTCTGCCGTGGTCAGCTGCAACTTACCGCTAGCAGAGTAATACTGCTGCAAGAAGCTGCAAAACCTGGAAAACTGCACCTTGAGGATAAATAGAGGTATTAAGTAGTATATGTATATATATATATATATATATATATATATATATATATATATATATATATATATATATATATATATATATATATATATATAGTTCTTCCATTTTGTGGTCTTGGTATTTTTGGTTGTAGTTCGTGAAGTAATTTAAGCATGCACCCAGGTGAGCCTGTAACGCCCCATAAAGTTCTCTCCAGAGAGGCAAGTGGAGGTGTTTTGTCGGTCTCTGGACAAAACACGTGAAAGCCTCACATTTTCAATTTGATCGAGATCCAGAAGCTCCATCATAAATGCTTATAATAAAAATACTGGGTTCATTTGCAAAAAGATGTTATACTATAATTATTGAAGGAAAACTTGATTTTCTGTTGTTTTCTGATTGGATTGAACTTTTTAAATTAATTTTAGAGGAAAGCCACTTATGTCTGGGTTCCTTTCCTTCCCACAAACTTGTGGGACCTGTGGAAAACAAGGGTTCTTAGGTAGAACATCAAAACAATGTATTGGTAGTATATATGAGGTCCGAAATATATTGAAGTACAAAAATAAACTATTACTCCATAAAAAACTAAATTTGATCTAAACTTAGTATGTTATCAAACCTAGAACAGGTGTACAGAGACGTTTCACACCTCGCCAAACCTTTACCTCCTCGCCACGGAGATGCAGTAGCGATGTTGTTTTTTCTCTGTGTTCTGTTTGATTTGTGGCTCCGTGTATGAGTGAAGATGATGGATGAGGCGGCGGGCACGGCGACGCCACACAGTCTCGCGGGGACTGCATGGAGGTTGCCGGCGCGTCGCTTCTGCTTACGGTAATGTGCCTTTGGGCGGAGCGGAGCCTTGTGCCTAACGACCGTGGAGGTGAGGGAGGCGGAGAGCGAGGGCGGCAGAAAGTGAGGGTGAGACTGAGGGTGAAAGTGAGTGAGATGGAGGGGTAAGGGGAAGCTGAAAGAGAGGGAGAAAGGAAGAGGCTGATGAAGGAGGGAGAGCGACTGAAGAATGAGGGAGATAAGAGGGGAAGGGTAAGTGTGGCAGACTGTTAATGAGAGGAGGAAAGAGATGCAGAGAGAGAGAGAGAGAGAGAGAGAGAGAGAGAGAGAGAGAGAGAGAGAGAGAGAGAGAGAGAGAAAGAGAGAAAGAGAGAGAGAGAGAAACACCCTCTTATTTGATTCCCTTAACTCATCCTCTTCGTTACGCCTCTTACGTATTTCTCCAGCCAGCTTGACATTCTTTCGCCACTCGAAGATTCCTCTCCACCCCACCCTGACACCCGGGTCGCCCTCGGTAACTCACTCCTTAATAAAGAGAGAGAGAAAGAGAGAGAAAAAATAGAATAAAGGTTCATATAGTAAAAGCTTCCCTCACGCACCCGCCAACATCCCTCCCCTACCCCCCCTCCCTCCCTTAGCCGTCCTTAACCTCAATTCCCAACAGCTTCGCCACCCCCGCTCGCGCCTCTCCCCGCCGCCACATCACCTCGTTACCATCGCGTGAGGCCCAAGTGAGACCCCGTGGAGGGAGTCATCTTCTGGGAGGCAATTATGTTGTTGTGTGGTGGCGGGCGGTGCGTTTTGTGGCGGCCTCGGAACCACAGCTGACCAGAGTTAAGTCGAGGCGGGGCGGGATGATGGCGAGACAAGAGGCTAGAAGGACGGAAGAGAGCAGGAAGGCAACAGGATGAGGAGCCCGAAGATTGGCAAGTTAAGAAAGGAATGGAGCTCAGGAATTCAAGGAGTTTAGGATTTCAAAACTTCAGGATTTCAAGATTTGCGGTGCCAGAGGAGGTCCTGAAACATCATACAGTCGCAAGAATAAAAAGCGAAGGAAAAAAAAGGAAAAGAAAGAAAGAAAAGATCATTATAGATTATTCGTTGAGGAGGTCAGCAAGAGAATGAGCAATTAAGAAGTCAAGAGAAAGAGAGATAATCAAGACAGTGAAGAGGATTCAGTGATAGATGCGTGACACAAAGATTTTACAACCGTGTTTTCTCCACTCCTTGTCCATGTTCACCCAAGGGACATTGCAAACTTCCACTGGGGTAATGAATGTTCAGTTGAGGAGTTCCCTGGACTGTCTGCTTAGGTGGTCAATCGACTTGGACATTACGTATCATCCTACAAGCTCAAACCTCCTAATCTGTACCGTAGAAGTGCTCCCTAGCCTACCGTAGGACTTTCAGGGGAGAAGATAGTCACTTAAAGAGGATAGATGAATTGGAAAGACTGCATTTTGAGTCTTGATCTTCACCTTCACAGCGCATTACAAGGACCTGTCACACCCAACAGGCAGGACATCTTGTTGTGTCTTGGTGTAATACAATAATGAATTTAATAGTTTTCTCTTAGATGTAATGTATATATCCCCACATCACCTCACCAATACAGCGTTACTCTATAGCTAATACGTTTGACATGTAGTATATCTATCCTCAAGTACATGCATCTGTTCGTCCTTAATGTGTGTAAAAGGATTGGTGTTACGGACTCCAAGATGGGTCATGGTGTGGGTGTGCGTTGACCTGGATGGTGGGAGTGGATGAGAGTCAACTCGTCAACGTTATCTAAGTT
>JAXIVD010000692.1:126723-127973 GCA_036785275.1 Cancer borealis | reverse complement strand
GTTTAAAATGACAAAATCCATGAATCCAAAATGAAAAAAGTGTCAAATGTGTGATAACTTATGAATGAAATAATCTTATGTCCTTCAAAAAGTTAAGACAGAAGATTTTAAAGAGAATGAGAAGAACACTTTTAACCCATTACTTATTATCATTATTTTTTTTTTTTATATAGATATGTAATAATTTTCAAAAACATTCAGCTATGGATATTATTTTTCTTCGTGTGTATAATGATTGAATCTTATTTAAACTCTAAGGATTTATAAACGAAATAACCACGTAGACATGTTGTGACAAAATATATTGATTCCTTAGGTAATTCTTTTAGTTTCCCTGCAACCTCCTCCCCCCTTTTGAAATATTATGAAAACCTGTTGCGTAAAGGAATTCCATATTGAGAAAAACAAAGAGGAGGAGGAGGAGAAAGAGGAGGAGGAGGAAGACAAAAATCGTTGAAGTAAAGATCAAAGAAAGCGATAGATGTAAGCAAAATAAGAATATGAATCGATGTGAAAGATCTTATATTTAGGAATACTCTCTCTCTCTCTCTCTCTCTCTCTCTCTCTCTCTCTCTCTCTCTCTCTCTCTCTCTCTCTCTCTCTCTCTCTCTCTCATACGTAATAAAACTCTTTCAGAATAATAAGATGTAAAAGAGAGAGAGAGAGAGAGAGAGAGAGAGAGAGAGAGAGAGAGAGAGAGAGAGAGAGAGAGAGAGAGAGAGAGAGAGAGAGAGAGAGAGAGAGAGAGAGAGAGAGAGAGAGAGAGAGAGAGAGAGAGAGAGATAAAAGCGAACTGTGGAGGAAGATAATTTGACTTTCCTTTTATCTTTTCTCGCCCCTTCTTGTTTACACATTCCCTGTATTATTTTTTTTTTTTTTAGTCTTGTCATCTCTCTCTCTCTCTCTCTCTCTCTCTCTCTCTCTCTCTCTCTCTCTCTATATATATATATATATATATATATATATATATATATATATATATATATATATATATATATATATCAATATTGTTTCTCTCTACGTCTCTCAGTTCTGTCGTTAAAACATTTGAACATCGCTGACTGCATGCTAATCTTCTAACATTATCTACTAAATACAGTCTGTCGCGGAAAAAAAAATATATATATAGTTTCTCTTTTTTCTTCTTATTTTCGTATTCATCTCATCCTTCTATGTAATAACTGACTCATTATGTTCTGCGTGTTGACTTGTGCTGCAGACATTCTTGACACACACGTATACTTACTTGC
>JAXIVD010000692.1:104223-121723 GCA_036785275.1 Cancer borealis | reverse complement strand
TTCTCCTTGATCCTCCATCCTTCCTTCCTTCTTCACCAATACTCTCACGGCCATCCCACTGTCCTCGTCTGTCTGGTAATTCAACGTACAACATTCTACCATTTCTTGTTAATATATTTTTACCTTTATATCTATAGGGTAAATATTTTTCTTCTCCTTTTAGTATTAATAGACTTGTTTTATTATTCGTACTGTTTTTTTTTGTATGGATCTTAATGTTCTTTTGTATGCAAGGTAAATGGCAAACAAAAATCCCGTCTCTTTCGTCTTAATTAATGATGATGAAAATTTCTTGCTATTACAGTTGTTGGTGTATTCTGAGAAGTTTCTTTGAGGTGTTAAAAGTAAAGGAGTACCAGGAAAGTAGCAAAAGGGGAAGGGTGAACAGGAAAAAAGTATAACACAATATGACTGAAGAAATTAATGACATAATGACTAATTAACTAAAGTATTATGTATAAAAATTATCCGTTAAAATAGGAAAAAAAAAAGTCATCCAGGAATCTAACTATGCCCAATTAATTATTTGAGAATCTTTATGACACGACACAAAGTTTATAATAATGAAAATAATAATAATAATAATAATAATAATAATAATAATAAGTATCTACAGTAATGGAACAAACCATAACCAATCAACGCTGCGAACTCAACAAGGTGAAACAGCGAACCAATTCATACAAACCTCATACAAAAAGAGACAAAATAAACGAACAGTGAAAAGCAAACAGAATAAAACAAGGCAGGAATAGAGGAGCAAATTGAAGGGCAGAACGAGAGGCAATGCAGAGAGGAGACATGCGAGCCTTGAATGGAAGAAAATTAGTCAGGGAAAGAAAGGGGAGAGAGAGAGAGAGAGTTCACGCAGTTATTGCAGTCCCGGCTGGAAGAGGAAGAGGAGGAAGGGGATGAAATTTAGAACTGAGAAGAAAACGATAACATTTTCCACAGTGAGGGAGAGAAATATAGAACGTTTGTGACGGGAGTAGAAAATGTTGTAGCTTCCTATACTGTTTGAAGGGTTAAAAGTGAATGTTGATGAAATAGAGAAGAGAGATTGTTAATAAGTGATAGCTTGGCAGTTGTCATTTGCCTCTTGACGTGTTCAGGTATTCCAGGATAAATAATTGTGTGTGTGTGTGTGTGTGTGTGTGTGTGTGTGTGTGTGTGTGTGTGTGTGTGTGTGTGTGTGTGTGTGTGTGTGTGTGTGTGTGTGTGTCTGTAGGAGATAAAATAAATAAATCATTTCAATATATATTTATTTTCTCTCTCTCGCTCTCTCTCTACTACTACTGCTACTACTAGAACTACTACTAATACAACTACTAGTTCTATCATTAGCAACCACTTTGCAAAATCATCATTCACTTTCCTAATTGAAACATTCAACATTTTATTTTCATCAACCTCACTTTTTCTTCTTTTTTTTTCTTCTGACCACGAATCATAAAAAAAAAGGAATACGTTTGAAATCTCTCCATCACTGTATCTTCAATTTTCGTTTCACTTTACGCCATAAATTTTGCTGAAATTCCCCCCCTTCACTTCACTTGTATAAATCTCTCTAATTGAGCCTTGCCTATCTATATACTCCTCCTCCCTCGTTACCCTTTCATTCAATTTCAATCTTAATGAAAAATGAATAAATAAAAAGTAGAATTATTTTAAACACCTAATATGATTTTTTTAATGTTTTTATCTAACATTATTAAGTTTTAAATATTATACTGCACAAACATATACTCTAATATCTACCAATGTACTGAAATGTTAGAATGAATATTAAAGCTAAACACAATATTTCTCCCACACAATCATAGGTCTTAAAAAAACCACCCAAACACCTGCATAGCAATCAAGGTGAATCCACGGCAGGTAATGTGGCAGAGTTGAAGTAGTGAATATGTGTGTGTGTGTGTGTGTGTGTGTGTGTGTGTGTGTGTGTGTGTGTGTGTGTGTGTGTGTGTGTGTGTGTGTGCGCGTGTGTATGTGTGTGGTAGGTAGTAAGTAAGTGTGTGATTGAAGGAGGGAGGCAGGAAGTGACTGGAAGAGGAGGGAGGTCAGGTCGGGCTGGTCTGATTAAAGACTGCTGTAGGAGACTGGCAGCTTCCTCACAATAGGCTGCGGGACATAAATTTTCTTGGAAAGGAGACTAATCTTGCAGCGACAGAAGGTGACGCGGGACCTCATATTACCTCTAGCTGGAGGGGAGGAATAGAGAGGCTAAGGGGAGATGAGGGGAGATGAGGGGAGATGAGGGGAGATGAGGGGAGGTGAGGATAAAGGAGTAGTAGAGAGCAGGGTACAGATGATTAAAGGGTTAGAGAGGACGTAGAGAGAGAGAGAGGAAGAAAAAGAGAGAGAGAGGGAAGAGGAAAGGAAGGGTGGGTGAAAGAGCGGAAGTAAAAGTATCTGCAAAAAAAAAAAAAAAAAAAGAAAAGTGTATGAGGTAGAAAAAAAAGTCAGTGAGGTGCAAAAGGGATACGCAAAGGGAAAAAAAGTAAAAAAAAAAGAAAGAAAAAGAGAAAGAAAAAAAAGATATATAAACAAAAAATAAAAGCGCAACGAGATAGATACAGTTTTATAAAGAGTGGTTGACCGGGAGTCGTTTTTTGAATCTAACATATAAATATGAACAAAAAATATAAACACACACAGCCTAAAAATCACGGTGGGGGTCGGAGGGGGAGGGGACGGAGAGGGGCGGGGGGAGGGCGGGGGGAGGGGGAGAATGTGGAAAAATCTGTCTCCCCCTTCTGAGTGCATAGGACACGGACACACACACACACACACACATACACATACACATACACAGACACACACACACACACACACACACACACACACACACACACACACACACACACACACACTTAGAAGGGGAGTTGATGTGCGAGGTTACACCCTGAAGGTAGTCACCCCAGAGTGCCAGAGTGCCAGAGTGCCTTGCCCTTCCTTACGAGCTACTTCTGCCTAGAGTACGTAGGGAGGGGAGGTGGGAGGGTAGGACAAGGTGGGAGGGGACACTAGACGCCATCTTGAATTCAATTTTCCACCACCACACCGCTCACTCAGATCATCCCATCCCATCCCATCCCATTCCTCATCTTCTCTCTCTCTCTCTCTCTCTCTCTCTCTCTCTCTCTCTCTCTCTCTCTCTCTCTCTCTCTCTCTCTCTCTCTCTCTCTCTCTCTCTCTCTCCAAGGCATACCTAATGAATAATGAAGCGACTTTCACAACTGCTTTGAGAAGTTTCAATTCGCAATACTCACTTGATCTCCTTTCACACGCTACTAACTCTGCTAACTACTTCATTAACTAGTAAAGGAACCACCAAGAGCTGTAACTAATTCTTCTTTAAGGTATTCCATGATATTAGTGATGATTCTGTTTAATATTCTCTTATGTGTGTGTATCGTATTGAGTCTCACTGTTTTTAGATTAGGTTAGGTGAGGTTAGGTTAGATTAGGTTATGTATGTGTACGTGTATGTATGTATATGTGTATTGAGTCTCTCACTGTGTTGTGTTGACCCGTGGTATGTGTAGGTGTTTAGTGTACCGTACGTGACTGGAATGTGTATAGGACAGGGAGAGAGGGAGGGAGAGGGAGAGAGAGAGAGAGGGAGGGAGGGAGGGGGGGAGGGAGTCCTAATCAGGTTTAGTTAGACGTGACCTTATAACAAACCTGACACGCAGAGTCGTTACTACACAGCAAAGTAAGAGTGTATTTCATAAATGTGTTGAGGAAAACTATATATTTCAAGTCTCCATTGTTTGCTTGACTAAATGATGACCGAGCGCCTGTGTGTAAAAATTATGACTGATGGGGTTTTGCAAAGAGCTGGAAGGAAGGAGGTTACTGGAACAGAAGGAAGGAGATACCTGGAACTAAAGGAAAAACTGAAAGGAAGAAAGGAAGTGACTGGAACTGAAAAAAGAACTGGAAGGAAGGAAGTGACTGGAACTGAAAGAAGAACTGGAAGGAAGGAAGTGACTGGAATTGAAGGAAGGAGATAGCTGGAACTGAAGAAAAAACTGGAAAGCAGGAAGTAACTGGAGCTAAACTAGAACTGACTGCTGTGAGTGTTAAGTATTGAGGGTCAAGCAAAATTCTGCAAGCTGGTATTTCTGTATTTAACGGCGTGACGGAAACACTTTGATCCCCACCACTGAACAGGAAGGCGAGTGAGCGAGTGAGTGTGTGTGTGTGTATGTGTGTGGTTATGTTATTCACTTTGATACCTGACCTTCCTAACGCAATTCAAGGGTTATTGGTGACCATCATTTGCCGGCCAATCACCAAGGCAATGACGTGGACTCAGCAACAGGAGCAAACACCAAAGGCTATTGAGCGGTCAAGGTTGCAAGCCAAAGCACGAACTATGAGCAAAATAATGGGAGTAGGAAATTAGGTGTTGCAGTCTGATATTATTAGTTTTTTTTTCTGGAAATTCATAAGAGAAAAATGTAGATAATAGTTTTTTTTTTGGTATAGTTTTTAATCATGCATAGAGTATAGTTTGTTTTTGAGAATTAGTCGAGGTCAAACTGTGAAATATGGTGATGAATTATGAAGGAAGTTGATAGTTTAGCATATAATTGTATCGTATTTATTGCCTATGAATGGACATGTTTTTGAAGTGGATAATGTAAGAACGACATCCTGGTGGACCTCAAATATTGTTCACATACTAAAAAAACATAAACACGGTGGTTATTCAGTTCAAAATGAAAAAATAAAATAAAGTTCGCGTGGTAGAACGGTAAGAAAGGTGTCAGTGATCTCATATTCCCTGGGTCTTGGCGGGGAATGGTAAAGCTCCAAGAGATAAATGGTGTTCCACAAAGGAGGAGAAAATTAGATGTAAAAGCCGCGAGTGTTTGAAATTAATGATGACAAAGGTAAGAAAATTCTCAGAGCATCTCTTTATCTCCTTGATTCCCTCTGGAGTTCTAGTTTAGTACAGATTTTCCCTTTTATTTTCTTTATCCTCTCATTACGATCTAAGTAAAAAAAGACCATGAACCCCAAGAACTTATAATTTTTTCTAACATCTAATTAATTTTTTACATAGTGGTGTTTGAAAATAAAGTAAAGTTCGTCTAATTTCATTCCTTCCTTTTACCTTTCCTTCAATTGAGCGGCACATTTAGAATTAGCTAAGTGTCCCACATTCCAATTCAACTCAACACTCACACGGCTTCTATAAATATCGCGTTTCTATCTAACTCATTCCAGTCACAAGGAAGAGAAATAAACACTCGACCTGGATTCTCACCTCACCTCACCTCCCCGCCGGCGCCAACAACGTCTAGCATCCCACACACACAAGGGACCCACAACCAAGAAGTAAATATCCACATAAATCCACACCAAGGACTCCATTCGTCATTGTGCCGAGTGCTATCTGTCATACATTATCGCTAAACACTCCCTAGGGTGAACCATTACCATAAATATGAATTCCTCCCTCAACCATTTCTTCCATTCTACTCACTCGCTCACCTCCTACTTCTCCTCTTCCATGCCATCCACCTTTCTATTCCTCTGGGCTTCAGGCACGAATATAGATGAAGCAAAGATCTTCCACCGAGTCCCTAGTGGTGAGGGGCAGCAGAGAAGGGATCAGGTGGGGATAGGGAGCGATAATTACAACCAACCACGAATCAGAATTTTACGCTAACCCCACAGATGCAGAAATGGAACCTGAACGAAGGGAACGAAATGAAGGAGGAGGAAGAGGAGGAGGAGGAGCAGAAAGAGGAGGAGGAAGAAGACACTTGACAGGAAAAAGTGTCATCTTATTCCCAGATAAAGGAATGTGTAGAGGGTTGAAAAAAAGGACTGAGAACTGAGGAAAGGTTAAAAAGGAAGAAAGGTCAGAGGGAAAGACGGGAGAGCAGAGCAAAATCGAAAAATAAGCATAAAGAACAGAGAATGAAGACTAGAATGAGGCAATAGGAAATAAAAAAAGAAGAAGCCTTTCTAAAGACCTTTTTCGTAGCGGCGAGAAACTAAAAATGACTCGGACTTGTAACCTAAAGATGGAACAAAAATAACCTCGACACTTTTTCTTTTTCTTTTTTTTTTTCTTTTTTTTTTTTTTCTTTCTCTCTCAGACGTGTGGAGCAGAGAGGAGCGGAAACCAGCCATTACATATTTTCCTTTTCATTCCTAATTCTTCTTCTTCTTCTTCTTCTTCTTCTTCAAGTTACTTATTGTTAATGAAGATTGAGGGAAATTACACACACAAAAAAAAAAATACAATAATAGACTTTGATACTAATTTAATCTGCTTCAAGTATTTTTCGAAATCAATGTTATGTAACGTTTTTTCCACCTTAGCAAAAACAAAACATTATTTATTACAGACTGAGGAATTTTAGAAGAATGTGCGTTGTTTTTGACAGGAAGCTTGCACGGATATTGGTCTCGTGTTTTGTATATAGAAGGCGGGAGGGAGGCTGATGGAGGGAGGCAAGAGAGAGAGAAAGAAAAAAAAAGAAAAAGAGAAAGAGAGAGTCTAGTACATAACAGAGTCTGACGAATATCCATGGAAGTGACAGCTTTCTCTCTATCTTATAACGTAATCATTCTTCCTTCACTTTCTATGCTATAAATAACATCAATCCATCTTCTTTGCCTTCCTTGTAACACAGTATTCACTTATATTCGCTCTATCTGAAGGCCACACTTACAAACCTCATCTATTCCCAGAAGGTGAACGATGTCAACGCCACCTGGACTCCAAAAAGAACACTACTAGACGCTCTACTTATCCATCAACAACGGACGAGAATCAATCCAACGCCACCCAATCCATTCCCCCTGCGCGCGCCGTGGAGGTAAAAAAAGAACCTTATACCATACCGGAGACTTTCTTCTTCAACGTTATTGCTTCCCTGATAGTCAATTATTATTATTATTATTTCTGAAAGTCAAACTAGGCATCCACGTGCAGGTCATCCATCTCTACTCACCCACCTAACCTTTAAGCTGGATGATTGGGTGATGTTACGTAAGCTTCACCAACACAGAGGAGGAGGAGGAGGAGGAGGAGGAGGAGGAGGAGGAGGAGGAGGAGGAGGAGGAGGAGGAGGAGGAGGAGAAGGAGAGGGAAGAGGAGAAGGATAACAGGATATTGAAATTTACACTGGCAAGCCGAGGGAGGCAATTTTCACCCTGCAAGATCTCTCTCAGTGAACGAGGTTAAATATTCCTATCACGCCCTCTAAGTTTACCGCTCCGTGACTTTCAACACCGTAACACGATTCCTTAAGGGAGAGGAGAGGGAAGCGAAGCAGGAATCAAAAGGAGAGAAGGAGAGTGTTGATAAATGAATAAATTACACAAGGAATATTGGAACAGGAGACAGGAATGGAAGAGAAGGAAAAGATGAATGGAAAAACTGGTAAGGAGGCAGGAGTGTGTGTGGTGAGAGAGGGAGGGAGGGAAGGGCAGTGAAGGACAGTAAAAAGGACTGGAGATGACGTGAAGGGGATAGGAAGGAGAGGGAAGGAGGAGGAGGAGAAAAAGGAGAAAGAAGATTAAAGGAAGGGAAGATGTTGAAGAGAGAAAGAAAGAGAGAAAGAAAGAGAATGATGATAACAAAGTCAGTGGAGAAAGCTAGTTTTAGAAAATGTATCTGAAACTGCAAATAAAGGATGATAAGTAAATGAATAAGAACAATGAAGACGAATAAACACTGATAAAGCAGAATGCAATACAAAGCAAAACATGGAAGAAGGGAAGGAAGGAAGGAGGGAAGAATGGAAGGAAATGATTGAGAGAGAGAGGGAGAGAGACAAGTAAAGGGGAAAGAGACAAGACTCTCATCCCATAAATCTTCAACTGCATGAGAAAGTTGCATCAAGCATAACAAGAGTGGCAAAATTTTAGTCTCAGTTTAAAATTCTGCACCAACTCTGACCTGCTTTCAGCCTCAAAACCCCAGATTGCTCATGTCATTACCACAATTCCGCACACAGAAATGCTACCTGATTCTTGTGACTTGAATTTTGTCATCCCTACCCGCACAGGTCGACCCCAGCAGTCTAATTACAACTGTGAATTTAATTAAAGGGCAAGGTAACTAGAGGCACGTACAGCATAGCAGAACATAGGTGCTGGTGCTGTGCTGTGCTATGCTGTGCTGACCTGACCTGACCTGACCTCCCGTGACCTAACCTTGAAAGCGTACAGCTATAGGAAGAACATGAAAGACACCTAATTTGAGTATGATTTTTACACTGAAAGCTCTCTCAGAAATGACGTCAAAAGGAATCATTATTGATAATGATAATGGAATAATTGCTTGTGTTCCAATATAAGATATAATTGAGACGTTTAGTTGTAATAAATAAGATAACCTTACCTCAACTAACGTAACGTAACCTAACCTAACCTAACCTATGACCCCACTTGTCTGTGTTGGCAGCAGATGGCGTTGGTGGTGGTGGTGGTGCAGCTGCCTGAACTGAACCTGCAGCTGCCATCCTTCCTTCAGTAATGCATCCTCAACACTGATGAAACACGATGCTCACCCAACATATATACATCATACATTCTCACATCTAGTTAACTTGAGTGCTGCAACTTTATAATTACTCGTATTAAAAAAAAATAAGTTGACGATGCATCTTGTCTTGTCGGTTCCGTTCCGTTCCGTTCCATTCCGTTTGACCTGAATATGTTTACATCTAATATCTGAAATACGTATTTTTTGTATAAGTAATTACAAAAAGTACATCACCAAGACTCCACCACAAAGACGATGGATGTGTGTGTTGTCATAATCAAAAACTCCTTTAGAATATGAGTTATATTTTCTATTTATTTTAATCACGATATGAGGTTCATTATTTCATTTACTTTATCGATAATTATTGCCAAGGTGAAGGCGTGTAGTAGTGTTCTTCGCAACGTTTAAACAGAATGAAGCAGCAGCGAGATACAAGGCGAGGTGAGACTCTGCTAGTGTGTGTGTGTGTGTGTGTGTGTGTGTGTGTGTGTGTGTGTGTGTGTGTGTGTGTGTGTGTGTGTGTGTGTGTGTGTGTGTGTGTGTGTGTGTGGTGTGTCGCGCAATCAGCTAAATTAAGTTCGACTAATGATATGAAAAAATAAATTGAAAATAATTAACCATCCTCCTATGACTTATTTTTTCTCCTAGTAATAAGGACAGTAGTGCAAACTTTACATATACACCGTAAGTCAGCTGTAAGTCAATTATGTTATGCCACGCTATCCATCTCCGTAAGTCAGTCTTTAAGCACACTGTAGAGTAAGACGCCTTGACCTTCGGGAACCATACCATCTGTCGTCATAGTTTTTCTTTTCCGAAGTTCGTCCAGAAACCAATTTATTGACTAACCCGCCAGGAAGGACGAGGAGGAGCGGCCTGCCCCGTCCACCGCCTGTCTGTCTGTCTGTCTGTCTGTCTGTCTGTCTGTCTGTATAGTCTGGTCTGGCCTTGACTGAAGGATTTTTTAGTTTGCGGCTTTCAATCCCTTCCAACAATATGTAGGTGAAGAGCATTGACGAGTGGCTGACGAATATTCAATTACAAACTTTAATAAAAATCGTTGTTTCAAAGATATATACAAAAAACTATATTATCTGTTTTTTTTTTCGGTACATGCAATTCTCTGTAAAGAACATTATTTTTTTCCCTTCACATATATAAAGATTTTTCATAATTTTGTATTTGATTTATGAATTTACGAAGATAATAACGTTTTCCATTCCATTCCATTCCATTACATACAATTATATTACATTACATTATGGATTTGGATGATTCGGTATAATTCGTGACTCCTTCCAACGAGAGGCCTTTGTATATCATAAGTTTAGGAATATTTGTTGTCTGGCCGCACAGTCCTGGTGGGGGAGGAAGGAAGGAAAGCCCCGTTCCAGAGAGGGATTTGTGGCGTTAATGGACACACACACACTCGATGCACAGCTGTGGTAGTAGTGTGGTAGTGTCCTGGCTCTTTTCCACTTTCTACCTTCACTTTATATAGTTACTTTGGATTCCTTTATTCTATTTTTACACAACGTTGATGCAAAGAGAGTCTATAAGCAACAAAGACAAACGGTTGGTCATTGCAAAGAAGCTGATTGTGACCATAGCAAGTTTAAAGAACAAAATTGAGTGTGTGTGTGTGTGTGTGTGTGTGTGTGTGTGTGTGTGTGTGTGTGTGTGTGTGTGTGTGTGTGAAGGTTATATTCATGTTAGTAAGATACATAAATAAATAAAGCAATAAAAACCTTAGAACATTATAAGAGAGTGATAAGAAATCCTGGAGGTTATTTCCTTCCTTCGTCTCCCCTGTGCCTGTTTATTCTTGTTTTAATTTCCGACACAGGGGGCAGGTGCAGCGTCGCCCCAGACGCACACACAGGTGATCAAACACCAAGGTGGCGACGATGGCGATGCCACCAATCACGTACAGGTACGCCACCCACATCCACGGATTGGCTGGGCCACGACCAGCCAAGTCCGGGGGGCAGGTGCCCCTCAAGTCATGTGGGATGACGCCCTTCAAGTCAGGGGGGTAGGAGCCCCCACCTGACTCACGCAATGTAATCCAACCAGGGTTAGACACTGGCTCATCCACAGTGGGTGATTCCAAATCACCCACTGGGTCCTTGTTCACAGTGGGTGATAGCTGTTCACCCACTGGGTCCTCTTCCACAGTGGGTGACTGCTGTTCACCCACTGGGTCCTTGTTCACAGTGGGTGACTGCTGTTCACCCACTGGGTCCTCATCCACAGTGGGTGATTCCAAATCACCCACTGGGTCTTCATCCACAGTGGTGGCCTCGAACTGTTGGTTCAAGGCAGCCTCACACACTGCTTCGTCATCCACAGTGGTGGGCTTGACAGCCTCACACACTGCTTCATCATCCACAGTGGTGGGCTTGACAGCCTCACACACTGCTTCGTCATCCACAGTGGTGGGTTTGACAGCCTCACACACTGCTTCGTCCTCCACAGTGGTGGGCTTGACAGCCTCACACACTGCTTCATCACCCACAGTGGTGGCCTCGAACTGTTGGTTCAAGGCAGCATCACACACTGTTTCATCATCCACAGTGGTGGGCTTGACAGCCTCACACACTGCTTCGTCATCCACAGTGGTGGGCTTGACAGCCTCACACACTGCTTCGTCATCCACAGTGGTGGGCTTGACAGCCTCACACACTGCTTCGTCCTCCACAGTGGTGGGCTTGACAGCCTCACACACTGCTTCGTCATCATCCACAGCGGTGGGCTTGACAGCCTCACACACTGCTTCATCATCCACAGTGGTGGGCTTGACAGCCTCACACACTGCTTCATCATCCACAGTGGTGGGCTTGACAGCCTCACACACTGCTTCATCATCCACAGTGGTGGGCTTGACAGCCTCACACACTGCTTCATCATCCACAGTGGTGGGCTTGACAGCCTCACACACTGCTTCGTCATCATCCACAGTGGTGGGCTTGACAGCCTCACACACTGCTTCGTCATCCACAGTGGTGGGCTTGACAGCCTCACACACTGCTTCATCGTCCTCCACAGTGGTGGGCTTGACAGCCTCACACACTGCTTCATCGTCATCATCCACAGTGGTGGGCTTGACAGCCTCACACACTGCTTCGTCGTCCTCCACAGTGGTGGGCTTGACAGCCTCACACACTGCTTCGTCGTCCTCCACAGTGGTGGGCTTGTCAGCCTCACACACTGGGTCATCCTCCTCCACAGTGGTGGCCTTGAACTGTGGGTTCAAGGCATCGCCACCCACTGGGAGGTGGTTCGGGTCCTTACGCAGGGCAGCGTCCATCCTGAGCAAGAGCTCCTGGTAGCGCCGCTCCCTGCCTTCCATCCTGAGCCGGAGCTCGTCGAGGCGCTGCTCGGTGAGAACAGCAGCAGCCTCGAGCTGCTCCGGGGTGGCGGTGCTGTAGTTGAGCTGCTCGCACTGGGCGAGGCTCAACACACACACCACCACCACAACAATGGTGGTTTTCAATTTCAAGTCCATTCACGATCGGTTTATCTTAATGTTGAGTGAATAAGTGTTGGAGTGAGTGTCAACCTCCAAGGAACAAGGGAGATGGAAGCGGGAAACTACACTCAACCAACCACTAATTATCATTTATCTTGCTTTTCAATTACTAAACATATATATTTATTGTTTCAGTTCACGGTTTGGGCCACAATTTATCTATATTTAACTATATATTATCTTATCTATATCCATCTATCTATATATCTCTATATTATTTTATATATATTACTATTTATTGTTCGAGTTGTTATTATTATTATTATTATTATTATTATTATTATTATTATTATTATTATTATCATTATTATTATTATGATTATTATCATTATTATTATCATTATTATTTGAAGTTGAAAGGCTGTAAAAGAATAGTAATGAATATATAAATAGAAACATAAGTTGATTAATAATAAAATTGAAGATGAAATAAGTAAGAAAATGAGTAAAATAAATCAAATATATACAAATTAATTCATACAATAATTAATAAATTGATTGACTCACTGATAGGAAAGCTAATAAATTCATTGACAAACTTACCCTGGCAGTGAGAAAACACAATAATAGATATCACAGTTTTCAAGGCAGCATATTGCGTGAGGTGACTTGCTGCTCCTTAGACATCACGTAACAAAAGGTTAGCATGTCTTTGGATGAAATAAAATTGTTATCATTATTATTATTATTTATTATTCACTATTATTATTATTATTATTATTAATATTATTATTATTATTATTAACATGTCACTCCTCCACCACTTCTTACTCTTAAAACCTCTCTCTCTCTCTCTCTCTCTCTCTCTCTCTCTCTCTCTCTCTCTCTCTCTCTCTCTCTCTCTCTCTCTCTCTCTCTCTCTCTCTCTCTCTCTCTCGTTGTAGCATAATCAGCATCAGTGACCTTCCTATGAATCCTTGCCGAGCGGAAACCAAATTCTGAGTATTCATGATATAATTGGCCATCGCTGCTGCTGCTGCTGCTGCTCTAAAAAAATAATGATGATGATGATGATGATAGTAATGATGGTGCAACTATTACTACTCTACTCTCTCTACTCTCTCTCTCTCTCTCTCTCTCTCTCTCTCTCTCTCTCTCTCTCTCTCTCTCTCTCTCTGTTTACGTTTCATCCTGATGTCAGAATGGACTTTGTGACGTGTCTTAGGTTAATTCAGGTAAGCTTGTCAGCCTCAACTAATTAGACTGGTGAGGCCAATCTATCTGTGTCAATATCCGAGCGTGTATACTTGTTACTGTGTGTGTGTGTGTGTGTGTGTGTGTGTGTGTGTGTGTGTGTGTGTGTGTGTGTGTGTGTTTTGCAGTTTCTATTTAAACTCAACCAGTAAGATCTAAGCAGCTTTCAATTTCTCATTACTATATCTTCCTCTTCCTCCTCCTCCTCCTCCTCCTCCTCCTCTTCCTCTTCCTCTTCCTCTTCCTCTTCCTCTTCCTCTTCCTCCTCCTCCTCCTCCTCCTCCTCCTCCTCCTCCTCCTCCTCTTTCCACAGTAAAAAGTCAAGCTGCACGTGGCTCTCTTAGCAAAAATTTCCATAAAACAATTATGAATGCAGAGAAGATATTATTTTTTAACATCTTATAATAACCTCATCAAAACATTCATATTGATGGTACAAAGGTAAGTTTATAGTGTATTCTATTTTGAGTCTACTTAAATAGTTTAATGTTTATAAGTCTCCATCCAATCAGAGCAGACTATAAAAACAAAAATCAATTAAAAAAGGTTAGTTCGTTGGGATGGTAAGTAACATTGCATCTGTCACAGTTCAGGTACCTACAGGCCTTCCCTTATTACAGGTAAATATATTACAGGTAACATGGCATAAAGACAGGTATATTAGTGGAAAATGTTTAAGTATCTGTTTTTTGTAATGTAAAAGTGCATGTAATCTATAATTGACTTTGTTAGATATACATAGAAACGTAAGTCTGTGTTAATATCTAGTGCGAAGCCTTTGCATGTAATCTATCAAGTGTGAATTGAAAAAATATTAAAGTATTCACGAGATTATTTATATATATATATATCTTTTTTTCCAAGTCGTCTCAGAAAATAGACTGAATATATCTATTTACTTTATGATACAACGCATACAAGACTTTATCTTTTTATTTATTTATTTTCTTGAGTTTTCTTGAGTTAAGGCTTCAATATTCTGTGGAAAAGGAGGAGCAGAGCAGCAAGGCCAATAATAATAATAATAATAATAATAATAATAATAACAATAATAATAATAATATCCTACTACAAGTCGACTATATCAAAATCCCATGTTTCCAAATATATCTTAAGGAAAACGATCTCTCAAATATTTACGAATTGCTCTCTACCCTCCAGCACCAACATAAAATGAGGGTCGAGGGGAGAGGGAGGGGGGAGGGGGAAGGGGGAGGGGGAGGGGGAAGGGGGAGGGGGAGGGGGAGGGGGAGGGGCGAGGAGGGAGGGGGAGGCTACAGAAAATGTACTGACTGCAAAAGGTTTCATCATCATTGTAAAGACGACTGAATGAATCCCCCAAAAATAAAAATAAAATATATATGTATCTATGTCTACGTATATATACTCCTGGATGTATGTGAGTAGTATGTATTTGTATATTTGTATGTATGTATGTATGTATGAATTTTAACATCTATCTATCTATTTTTTATCTTTCTATCTAATCATATATATCTACTTATCTATTTACCTATCTTTCCTATCTTTCTCTATCTATCTATCTTATCCTTACCCACCCATCTGTCTATCAACCTGTCTGTCTATCTATCTGTCCGACCATTAGGCTTATGTGGCCAAATAACCTTATAATGCAATGGCCAATAGGAATCTCTTTAGGCCGTGAAGGGACAGAACATTATTGTCTAGTGGTTGGTCAATTGAATGTCTTTTTTTAGGCCTATGTTTTTTTTTTTTTTTTTTTCTCTCTCTCTCTCTCTCTCTCTCTCTCTCTCTCTCTCTCTCTCTCTCTCTCTCTCTCTCTCTCTCTCTCTCTCTCTCTCTCTCTCTCTCGATGAAATTGGGGGTGGAAGTCGGGGCCACTTCACAATTTAAACTTTTGCCCCGTACAGTATCAGTTTTCGGCGGGTTCGGGGGCGGGAAAGACCTGGAGGGAAGGAGGAGAAGGAGAAGAGGAGGAAGGAGGAGGAGGAGAAGAGGTAAAGGAGAGGTGGAGGCAAGGAAAAGGAGAGGAAGGAGATAGAGAGAAAAGTTTCCCTCCTTCGCTAAGATGAGAGGGAGAAGTTGAAGTAGTTACTGGAGGCTGAGAAAATCAAATGTCATAAACTGGATATTATCGGTGTGTGTGTGTGTGTGTGTGTGTGTGTGTGTGTGTGTGTGTGTGTGTGTGTGTGTGTGTGTGTGTGTGTGTGTGTGTGTGTCAAATATTTCCTCTAAATAAATGATCTACTCAACAGGAATCGCATAACTTTCTTACTTGTTCTCTTTTCGTCATTTTAGTACAAACGAAGAAAATTTAGTAGCCTCCAGTGTCTCAAAAACTCAATTCATCCACCTGTCACGTACACACAATCCTCCAGACAGGTAGGTAAGGTATCCCATCTTCTTTATATAACTCAACTAATGCCTCACAACAGTCCTTTCCTCCCTAACGCCCACCCATCCTCTTCGCCTCTTCCTCTACAATGAATATTCTTGAGACGCCCTTCTCGGTGAATCTTAAGTGGAAATTTCATATCTCGACTCTTGCTACATCCACTTCCATTAAGTTAGGCCTTCCGTCCCGCCTCCTTCTGGTCTTCTCTCCTTTCAACATAATTCATTTTGTCATAAGTTTAGGTCACGGAGTGGTTGTATCTTTTTTGTGTTTACAATGCCTAGTAGTTCATAAGAAGACGCTGCTTTTGATCTCTCTCTCTCTCTCTCTCTCTCTCTCTCTCTCTCTCTCTCTCTCTCTCTCTCTCTCTCTCTCTCTCTCTCTCTCTCTCTCTCTCTCTCTCTCTCTCTCTCTCTCTCTCTCTCATATACTCGTCACTATCGACCCTTCCCTCCCAGTGGCCACGTCTGGTACGCCAAGGTGACGTCATGAGTGACTTGGGGATCAAACAGATTTGTGATTTGCTTGGCTTCCTGGCGAGAAAAGTTCTTTGAGGCAAGTCGGAAATATGGTTCCGGGAATCCTGCTCTTAGTCTTATTGAAGCCAATGCATTGATCCTTTACTCGGGGCCTTCATTCCTTTATTTTTTATATTATTATGAAGCGACACTGACTTTGATTTCAAGTTTGTCTTTACAGGGAAAGTTTCTTTGGACAAACTGCACTTCCGTCAATGTGTGTGCGTTCCTTTAGCAAATGTGTGTTTACCGCTCACTGCGTACATGCTACTTCGTGCTGCCATCAATGCATGAAGTTACACACGCACACAAAAACACACACACACACACACACACACACACACACACACACACACACACACACACACACACACACACACACACACACACGACATAGAAGTTCCTTGATAGAAGTGGACGGTGTAGGAGAAGGAAATGGTCACACAAACATTCAAAAGGGAAGCCATACTGAAATTGGGCAACAAAGTAACGGCAAAGAGGGAGCGAGAGATGGAAAGTGCCGGAGTGAGGCTGAGAAGGGGAAGGTGATGGAATGTGAAGACAGGGTGTAAAGGCGAGACGAGGAAGTTGAAAAAAAGTATAAAAAAGAAAGTCAAGGGGAAGGAAGACGAGTGTGTCACCTCCTTTCTAAGACCATAAACCATTAAACCTTCATTTTGGTTAAGTTCTGAGTAAGTGTGAAGGAGGAGAAGGAATGCTCGGCGGGAAACGGATGGACGGAATGATGAATGATTATATAAAAATGTGAAAAATTGAGGCATAAAAATCGCATGAGAAATGGTTTGCAACACGTGCAGAGCGAATGAAGACTGACGATGTTCCTATGTCTGGCGGAACACATCAGTATTAGGTCAGTCGAGGTGTTTATATATTGAACGTATTGACTTAAATTGACTTACCAACAAACACAACACACAAACAGAAACGAGGAAGAGTTAAAATAAGAGAAAGAAGGAGAGGAAGACAGACAGACAGACTCACTGATATATAGACTACACACAACACCAACCCCATCACAGTTTGAAGCATCTTAGCATATGTACAACGTATCTATGACTTGATATCATTACTTTCCTTCACTCCTCTAGCCACTACGAGCTCTAACCTAACCTAACACTAGAATACTGTGGGAATCTGTAGCCACGTGAGAATATCCTTGAAAATCATGTAACAGGCTTCGTGGTGGCGGTCCTTGCTATCGTTAATGTTAAGTATCCATTCAGAAGTGTTATTTGGGTTCATGGGTGAAGTTTGTGGTCATTTTATATACTGTTATTGCTTGTTATTTGGTTTGCATAAAGAGAAATAAGTAAAAACATGAGAGCTAGAGA
>JAXIVD010000692.1:90481-100481 GCA_036785275.1 Cancer borealis | reverse complement strand
ATGGATATAGATAAGATAATATATAGTTAAATATAGATAAATTGTGGCCCAAACCGTGAACTGAAACAATAAATATATATGTTTAGTAATTGAAAAGCAAGATAAATGATAATTAGCGGTTGGTTGAGTGTAGTTTCCCGCTTCCATCTCCCTTGTCCCTTGGAGGTTGACACTCACTCCAACACTTATTCACTCAACATTAAGATAAACCGATCGTGAATGGACTTGAAATTGAAAACCACCATTGTTGTGGTGGTGGTGTGTGTGTTGAGCCTCGCCCAGTGCGAGCAGCTCAACTACAGCACCGCCACCCCGGAGCAGCTCGAGGCTGCTGCTGTTCTCACCGAGCAGCGCCTCGACGAGCTCCGGCTCAGGATGGAAGGCAGGGAGCGGCGCTACCAGGAGCTCTTGCTCAGGATGGACGCTGCCCTGCGTAAGGACCCGAACCACCTCCCAGTGGGTGGCGATGCCTTGAACCCACAGTTCAAGGCCACCACTGTGGAGGAGGATGACCCAGTGTGTGAGGCTGACAAGCCCACCACTGTGGAGGAAGACGAAGCAGTGTGTGAGGCTGTCAAGCCCACCACTGTGGAGGACGATGAAGCAGTGTGTGAGGCTGTCAAGCCCACCACTGTGGAGGATGACGAAGCAGTGTGTGAGGCTGTCAAGCCCACCACTGTGGAGGACGACGAAGAAGTGTGTGAGGCTGACAAGCCCACCACTGTGGAGGAAGACGAAGCAGTGTGTGAGGCTGTCAAGCCCACCACTGTGAAGGACGATGAAGCAGTGTGTGAGGCTGTCAAGCCCACCACTGTGGAGGACGACGAAGCAGTGTGTGAGGCTGTCAAGCCCACCACTGTGGAGGACGACGAAGCAGTGTGTGAGGCTGTCAAGCCCACCACTGTGGAGGACGATGACCCAGTGTGTGAGGCTGTCAAGCCCACCACTGTGGAGGATGACGAAGCAGTGTGTGAGGCTGTCAAGCCCACCACTGTAGAGGATGACGAAGCAGTGTGTGAGGCTGTCAAGCCCACCACTATGGATGATGAAGCAGTGTGTGAGGCTGTCAAGCCCACCACTGTGGATGATGAAGCAGTGTGTGAGGCTGTCAAGCCCACCACTGTGGATGATGAAGCAGTGTGTGAGGCTGTCAAGCCCACCGCTGTGGATGATGACGAAGCAGTGTGTGAGGCTGTCAAGCCCACCACTGTGGATGATGAAGCAGTGTGTGAGGCTGTCAAGCCCACCGCTGTGGAGAACGAAGCAGTGTGTGAGGCTGTCAAGCCCACCACTGTGGATGATGAAGCAGTGTGTGATGCTGTCAAGCCCACCACTGTGGATGATGAAGCAGTGTGTGAGGCTGTCAAGCCCACCACTGTGGATGATGAAGCAGTGTGTGATGCTGCCTTGAACCAACAGTTCGAGGCCACCACTGTGGATGAAGACCCAGTGGGTGATTTGGAATCACCCACTGTGGATGAGGACCCAGTGGGTGAACAGCAGTCACCCACTGTGAACAAGGACCCAGTGGGTGAACAGCAGTCACCCACTGTGGAAGAGGACCCAGTGGGTGAACAGCTATCACCCACTGTGAACAAGGACCCAGTGGGTGATTTGGAATCACCCACTGTGTATGAGCCAGTGTCTAACCCTGGTTGGATTACACTGCGTGAGTCAGGTGGGGGCTCCTACCCCCCTGACTTGAAGGGCGTCATCCCACATGACTTGAGGGGCACCTGCCCCCCGGACTTGGCTGGTCGTGGCCCAGCCAATCCGTGGATGTGGGTGGCGTACCTGTACGTGATTGGTGGCATCGCCATCGTCGCCACCTTGGTGTTTGATCACCTGTGTGTGCGTCTGGGGCGACGCTGCACCTGCCCCCTGTGTCGGAAATTAAAACAAGAATAAACAGGCACAGGGGAGAAGGAGGGAAATAACCTCCAGGATTTCTTATCACTTTCTTATAATGTTCTAAGGTTTTTATTGCTTTATTTATTTATGTATCTTACTAACATGAATATAACCTTCACACACACACACACACACACACACACACACACACACACACACACACACACACACACACACACACACACACACACACACACACACACACACACACACACACACACACACACACACACACACACACACACACACACACACACACACACACACACACACACACACACACACACTCAATCTTGTTCTTCAAACTTGCTATGGTCACAATCAGCTTCTTTGCAATGACCAACCGTTTGTCTTTGTTGCTTATAGACTCTCTTTGCATCAACGTTGTGTAAAAATAGAATAAAGGAATCCAAAGTAACTATATAAAGTGAAAGTAGAAAGTGAAAAAAAAGCCAGGACACTACCACACTACTACCACAGCTGTGCATCGAGTGTGTGTGTGTCCATTAACGCCACAAATTCCTCTCTGCAACGGGGCTTTCCTTCCTTCCTCCCCCACCAGGACTGTGCGGCCAGACAACAAATATTCCTAAACTTATGATATACAAAGGCCTCTCGTTGGAAGGAGTCACGAATTATACCGAATCATCCAAATCTAATTAATTAACCAAAGGAGAAGCTTAACTTTGAAACAGATGAGAGAGAGAGAGAGAGTGGGAGGAAGAAAGGGCAAGAGAGCCATCTACACGAGAGTCCAGTAACTAATAATCTTACAAAGGACTCACGCATGATATTGGAAAATAGATGCATTACAGAATGTGATTTGAGCAGCTTACAACGATATCCAATTAGGCTGACTCAACGGCCAGCCCAGAAGCCCGAGGTCACACAGAATAAGGAATAAAAAAAAAAGAGTTGAGAAAGAAAACAGAAAATATAATACCAAAATACAAAAATGAAAATAAAATCTTATGAGCAAATATTTTTCACTAATACGCTGGCTGATGTTATGAATATCTATCGTTAGTTAATAGATAGTCACAGGTAGGTATGAATTACGTATCTTTCCTCAGACACACGTTAGTTCATAAGGAATAAATGGAACAAAATAATGTAAAATAGGACATTAAATTGATCTAAACTCCTTCTAATTGTGTACAGGAACAGAACACATCACAGTCTTCTCACCCTCGTCATTATTTACACTTCCTCCGCCATCCTTCTATACACTATTCCAATGTTTCAAGGTGTTTTAGCCTCTCGAGTCTTTTAACAGAACAGTGAGCCACTCGCCTTAACAGGACCATCTGAACCATTCGCCTTAACAGGGCCATCTGAACCCCTCGCGGCCATGCACGATGAATACATTGCAACCTGATGCTAAGAATAAATCGTATCTATCTAAGCTTTGCACAATACATTTTCCTGATAACCTGAGTATGTATGTACGTGCAGGTAAGAACATTTTTATCTATACATCATACACACATATACACACATAATGATACACATATATATATTGATAGTAAAAAAATTGTACACAGTAAATAGTTTTAGATGTCAGAGAGAAAAAACTGAAAGAAATATATGCAAAGATTGAGAGAAACATAAGACGTAGAGCAATAACTACATTGTTATGCCATCTGTCTGCCTGTCTGTCTGTCCCTTGAACTGAAAGACACGCACACGCACACGCACACACACGCACACGCACACGCACACGCACACGCTCACGCACACGCACACACACACACACACCCCTTCACAAATCAATCAATCCTAGAATCAAAAACAAAAACGAAAGGAGGAGGAAGAGAAAGAAGAGAACATGTACAAAGGATAACAGCACAAAAGGGAGAAAGTAGAAGTGCAATAATAAACAACAAAAGCAACAGCAATCACTCTCAAACACAAACAAGAGCAACAAGAGAGCAGACAATCAAGGAGGGAAGGGTAAACAAACACGACGGTGGCTGGGAGGGGCAGGGATGGACTGGGCTGGACTGGGGTGGGTTTGAGTAGGCGTAGGGGTGGGCGTGAGGGTGGGAGTAGGTGGGCGTACGTACCTGAGCCCAGCAGAGGCAGCACCAGGGTAGTGAGTGCGCAGATCAACATGGTCTCGCCCCCAAAGTCGGGCTCTGTAATCAAGGGAGAAGAACGTGTTAGTTTGCCAATATAAACATTTGCTTCTGTTTCTCCTTAATGTATAAACCACTACTAAGGGCAAGGAAGCAAAGGAGGAGGAGGAGAAAGAGGAGGAGGAGGAGAAGGAGGAGGAGGAGGAGGAGGAGAAGGAAGAGGAGGAGGAGATGGTACAGAAGGTGGAGGTAAAGTAAGAGGAGGAAGTCGGTAATATAAAAAAAAGGGTGAAGTTTTAAATAGAGTTAATTAGCTGCTGTTGATACGCCCTACCTACGTGTTTTTGAAACGTACGATGTTGACATGACTCTTAATTTTTAAAAAATTATATTATGACGTAATATAAAATAAATAAAACGGGGAATGTATAAGAGGGGATATTAAGAACTTCATTACAATATTTTTTTCTCCCGGTAACGATGGAAATATGGAAATGGAAATAAAAAGTAGTCGATTATAATTACGTAAAACAAAGGTGGAAGGAAGGAAGGAGAGAGAAGGAGGGAAGGAAGCACGGTGTTGCTATTCCTCTTGTGTTACTATTATTATTACGATGTGTTCTTAGCAATGTGTGTGTGTGTGTGTGTGTGTGTGTGTGTGTGTGTGTGTGTGTGTGTGTGTGTGTGTGTGTGTGTGTGTGTGTGTGTGTGTGTGTGTGTGTGTGTGTGTGCGCGCGCGCGTGTGTGTGTTCCTAGCTCCTTCACGCTGTCCCAGAGGCGGCAAGATCAACCTACACACTACACACACTGGAGTTTCATCAAGCTCACACACACTAGACAAACATTAGTGAAGAGAATGCTTTCATGCTACGCCGACTATGTGGAGACTTACACAATGCTTTCACTCTCTCTCTCTCTCTCTCTCTCTCTCTCTCTCTCTCTCTCTCTCTCTCTCTCTCTCTCTCTCTCTCTCTCTCTCTCTCTCTCTCTCTCTCTCTCTCTCTCTCTCTCTCTCTCTCTCTCTCTCCACTTTTTTTCATTATATACTTAATGGTTAGCGATATGTACTGCATTAGATTCCCGTTTACACCTGTACATCGAAAATAAGATGAATAATTACAATCTGAAAAAAATGCATCTTTTAAATTACTGAAATAAATGGATGTGTAGAAAAGTACCTGTAGTGTGTCTGTTTTCATTTCCTGTGAATCCAAAAATCGACAACGAAGTGAGAAAAGAAAGTGTGAATAAAAGAAAGAAAAAACATTACAAACACGGAAAGAAAAAGAGAGAGCAAGCAAAAAAAAAAAAAAAGAGAAAAAGATACACAGAAAGAGTGAAAAGAACAAAAAAATAAACAAAAAAGCATCCCTTGGCAGCGTGTGACAGCAAGGAAGGCGTCCGTCCATGCATACTGGACTGGCCGGGACGAGGCACGACACAATCAGGGAGAAAGGCAGCCAGTGACGCCAACCAATCCAAGGGAGACGCACGTGGTATCACAAAACAGGTCATGGAACAGTACCCGGGGGACGAGTCACGTGTGGTGCGCGCTAAAAGCATCAAGCGAGAGTGTGTGTGTTGGTGATCTTACTGAGATGCACTACAGGGAGACCAGAATACACGGGAGAGGTAGTGCAAGGGTATGTTGTGTGTGGTGCCTTGCTTCGCCTCGCCTTGACTCTCTCGTCTTGTCTCTTTGCCTTGGAGCTCAAAAGATATACTTGAGAGTTAATGTACAAAAAATAGGTGTGCAAATAAAAGTATTGCATCAATGTCAAATTAAAATTATTAAATGAAAATTATATCGACTTTGTGTGATCTTAAATTATGGATAAGAAATACAATTCATAACAAACAATTGGATATAGAAATACCGAACATACGCATTCCATACTATATAAAAACAAACAAAAA
This sequence comes from Cancer borealis, assembly GCA_036785275.1. Lineage (NCBI taxonomy): Eukaryota > Metazoa > Arthropoda > Malacostraca > Decapoda > Cancridae > Cancer > Cancer borealis. The sequence continues at coordinate 94,575 of JAXIVD010000692.1, read as the reverse complement.
AATAAAAAAACAATACTGTGCAAAAATAACAGGAATCAAAATCACCCTTGCAAACATGAATACCAGGAAGCTGCAACATGGACTCAGGAAATGGAAGTAAATGCAATTGCAGCTTTGCCTCGCCTCGCATTGCATCCCAGGAACTTGGAAAAGGCAAACGACTTCACCCTGTCCGTGCCAAGCCAATGGTAGTGTTGCGGCAATACTTGGACGTCTAAAAGTGGTTTGAATGCTTCGAGATCAACCTCTCATCCTCATTGAAGCTTCAGTTTCAATAGGATTCATGTTAAGGACGCACGTTTTACACACCCGCCTCTAACGTAGGATTCAGGATAAGGGTACAGGATAAGTATACAGAACAAGGACTCAGGCTAAGGATACAGGACACTGATACAGAATACAGGACAAAGATACAGGCCATGACACCAGCTAATTCGACATAACGAGCTCATACAAACTGAAGCTTCACGACCCACTGACAATGAGCTCGAAATCGGCTTCATTGAAAACACAGATTCTCTTAACCTCCTCCTACACACACACACGCACACACACACGCATACACACATGCATACATACACATACACACAAAATACACTTCCGTTGCGCGACATTTCCAAGTTTCTTAAGGAGACACTCACACCGTCACGCCACGTTCTGTACGCTTGAGTGTGCTGCTACAATGAGGTTCTGTTCTCGTTTGTGTCTTCCGACCTTTTGTGGCACTGCGACAGAGTATGGCTGTCTTGTATGCCTTGTATGTCTAGTGTGGCACCCTAACCTTGCTTGGCACCCTTAGAGTTGGCACTACTACTGGTATTCCTGACAAGACTACAACGCACACACTGTGAATGCTAAGAAAGGAATTGTTTATTTATCTATTATTTATCTTTTTATGAGACCGTCGGGGAACTCTCTTAGACAAGTGACTTATAACTATATTAATAATAAAAAGAATATAATATTAGTTACGGAATATTCTTGTTTTATATTTCATATATGTGCACTTATAACAATGTGAGATTACTGAAATATAAATACTTAATATTCTTTTTTCCTGGAATTCAAATTACTGGAGTGTAAAATCAAAAGCAACATTTGCAATATGAACAAACAATACACGTTATTTTGACCTGCAATTCTATCTCCTTCAGCTTTACAACCTTTCAGTTTTGTGAGTAAGTATGTGAGTGAGTGAGTGAGTGAGTGAGTGAGTGAGTGAGTGAGTGAGTGAGTGAGTGAGTGAGTGAGTTAGTGAGTAACCGAGTACCTTTCTTCTACTAATCATCACCATTATATACCATTGGAGAACAAAGGTATTCATTCACTCCAGCACGTGGCAGTCAGTCACTAGTCAGTCACGTTTTTACCTTGCCAATGAATCAGCTTTACTCTTCTAACGACCCCGAGGCATGCCAGTGAAGCTACGACTCAGGACAAAGGCAGGACACACATACACACACACACACACACACACACACACACACACACACACACACACACACACACACACACACACACACACACACACACACACACACACACCTCTTCAAAGGCGGTGTTCAAGGCAATAAACAAGAAAAACATCAATAGTTCAGCCTAGAAGATATCCAATGTTAGTTTTAGTTCAGTCTATCTCTGTAGTGTCTGTTTCCCAGCGTCCATGTACACACGCACACACACATACACACATACATACACACACACACACACACACACACACACACACACACACACACACACACACACACACACACACACACACACACACACACACACACACACACACACACACACACACACACACACACACACACACACACACACACACACACACACACACACACACACACACACACACACACACACACACTATCATCTAATCCTAACCTAATATAATAATCTTTTCACTAACTTTCAATGAATCTACTTTTCCAGGATCAATTTCGTAATTCCCGGATCCTTGTAATAATTTTTCATGATTTTATAAAAGAAAACATTAAGTCTCTGCTCAGATTCAAGGTTCACGGTACGGCTTAACTGAAGCTTCGACATAAAGTTTCACGACTCCTTTACCGGAACTCATAAAAATATTCTGGTAACATAAAAAAAATATTAAGATTCGATATTATATGAGTTATTTCATCATTCACTGAAGTATCCACGTGACATCCATAACACATTTATTATTAATTTCTAATCACACGTGGTGACGCCCGTTAAATGTATTGTGTTATTCATATTATAGAATCAATTTCCTTCATGAATTAAAATGTTTACATCAACACTGTAGCAGATAACAGGGAACACACACACAGACACAGACACAGACACAGACACAGACACATACACATACACATACGCACACGCACACGCACACGCACACACACACACACACACACACACACACACACACACACACACACACACACACACACACAGAGCGCTCCTCCATGCACGCACACTCAACCACATAACATTGTATTATAACATGCATCAAAAACAAGTATTACATTAATGAAATATACGAAACGAGTACCAGAATCTATTAAATCTAAAATACACCAACAACACGAGGAGTGACAAGTGCATGTATGATAGTGAATTGATAATATATTCATCACCATCATTATTCAACATTTCAAACACAACTTGCTTTCTATTACATGACTTTGTGAATTAACTTCTTGATACGTGTACAGAGCATCGAGTTTTTGTTTTGTTTATCTTGTTTCGGAAAAAGTGAATATAGCGTTGTGTGTGCTGCATGGTATTTCAAGTGACCTTTACCAATACACAAACGACAATATAATTCATGAGACACAAAAAATTCTACATTCCTCACGACTAAGAGTGTCTTCCGGTATTTCATATGACCTTTTCCAATGCACTAACGACAACATACATCACGAGACACAAAGAATTCTACACACCTCACTGCTCTGTATATAAAATAGTTCTTTGAATAAAACACAACACAATATTTACATATATAGTATCAGCTTACTCCCTCTATATACAACAAAAATTTAACGGCTATGTTTTGTATGTGGGAGAAAGGAATGAAACACGAAATACACGAGTAAACCACAACAGGACAATTTGCAAAACCACAACCGCCTTCACAACAACAAGGACCAGTTCTAGGTATGTATCTCCTAAAGAAAAAGAAAAAGAAAACGAAGGTTGTGGCTTATCCCTGGAAGCTCTACTCGGACACCAGCTCAACGAGGCCTAACGAGCGTGTCTCACAGAACTAAGGTGATTAAATGATACGCGATGATCAGAAACAAGGAAAATTATTAGTTATTATGTCTGCCTCGAGCTGCGTGTTGACTTGTTGTTGTCTTGTGTCTTGAATGTGATGGAACTAGGAACTGTAGGAGGGAAGAAGAGGACGAAGGAAGAAGAAATTAGAAGGAAAAGAAGGAAAAGGAGAAGGGAAAAATAAGAAAAATAAGAAAAATCTATAATAAGAATAAAGAACAAGAAATTAAGGAAGAAGGAAGAAGGCATTAGGATAATGAGGAGAATGAGAAGGAAAAGGAAAAGGGAAAAATGAAGAAAAAGAAGAGATAAATCATAACGAAAATAAAGAACCAGAAAGATTATATAAAAAAAAGAAACGAAAGCAGATAAATAAAACTCCTCCCGCAAAAGTTATCGTAATAATCATCATATTTCTCGCTCCTCAGGGTATTATAACATCATCATACACATCACCTTCCCTCCTCCCCAAAGACACCGACATCACATAACATATACCTTTCCTTTGACACCCGGCCACCTGTCTGTCTCACTAACCTCACTTCTTTTAACCTAACATTCGCGCCTCACAAATCATGCCTCTGAGTAGCTGCTGGAAACGTACTATGGTGGAGGAAAAGACAGTGAGACGTACACCTCATAACCAAACTAAAGAATCTCCACGCTGTTAATACCATAAGAAGCTTAAAGGTGTAAGATATGAGAGGAAATTTATGATCCTACAGCTGGCACATCTGCAAAGTAATAGTCTACGCTACCAAGACCTTACGTAGCTTTATAAATCTTGAAGGAAAGTGACAGTAATGATACAGTAAGTGATATTAGAG